>CAUYPK010087454.1:0-75171 GCA_963574355.1 Loris lydekkerianus | reverse complement strand
TTTGTAAAGGTGCAAGATTACCCATAAGCCCTCACCAGCTTTGGTAACTTCTTGAACATAATCCTTTCCTGAGATCTCCAAAACTTCTCCAAATTTATTTTTCAGTTTACTTGCTTTCCACTCAGCCAGTCTTTGCTGCCTGTACATTTCAATAGCACGTTCATCCTCCTCATTAAATTCATCTTCATGATCCTCTAGCTCTTCCAAAGTCATATCTTCGTATGTTTTCACCACTGACTGCTGGAGGGCTCTCTGCTCCTCCTCTTCTGCCTCCTTTTCCAAGTCTTTCAGACTTTCCTTCGAGGGCAAGATGCCCTTTTTGCGTAAGATGTCATTCCACTCAGTGTCTGCATTGGGGTCCTGCATTTTATCTTCTGTCGTTCACGCCACTCCGGCCACGGCGCCCCAGCCCCTGAGCTCCCTTCTGAAAGCTGTCTTTTGGAAACGGCTCTAGAAAGAGGCCAATCCAATTTCTTTTTTTTTAATTCTTAATAATACTTTACTTAAACCAATATGTCTAAAATGTCAGCTCAACAATAAAATAATTATTAATGGAATATTTTAAATTCCTTCTTTCATACTAAGTCTTTGAAATCCAGTGTATATTTTACATTTACAGCAAGTTTCGATTCAGACTACCACCCCACATTCCAAGTGCTCAAAAGCCACACGTGTGTAGTGGCTACTATTTTGGACAGCACAGCTCTAGAAGTATTCTCTGAAAATTTATGTAGAATGTTTCTGTGATCTCCCATTATTAAAAGGTAAACCAGGTTGGCACCTGTGCCTCGAAGGGATAGGGCGTTGGCCCCATATGCCAGAGGTGGCAAGTTCAAACCCAGCCCCGGCCAAAAATAAAAAAGTACACCACCAGAAATTAGGCTTAATAAAAGCAACCATCTACATAGTGTAGGTAAACAGAGCACTGTGAAGGTCCCCTGCCAATCCAATTCCTTTAAAACTATGTTTGCAGGACAGAGAAAGTGAGAATTCAGGAGCAAAGCTCTAAGCACAAATCTCTGGAAAAGCTTATGACTTCTTCAGTTCTTCTACAAACAACCTACTAATTAATCCTTTCCAGAGTTTTCATAATATTTAAGTGTAAACCAGAATGTTCTATATCAGAGCAGTGGCTATCTAGTGCTTTAATTAAATTGCTTCCATTTTTAAAATTATTTTAATGCCATCTAGTAAAGACTATGAAATTGACAGACTGATTTTTATAGGTTAATTTAAAGCAGTCATTTAGATTTTATTCATCCATAAATTTTACTTTGAAGTATAAAGACAACAGAAGTAAAAATTTTAATCTATGGAGAACATTAGCATTTTATAATAGACCATAAAGGAAAACTACTTAAACTAGTAAGATCTGAGTCTACATACTGATACTAAGTCCACAAAGTATTTTGGATCTGAGACCAAGATTATTTTGGATCTGAGACAATAAACAATAGTAGTGACTGTGATGCACGTTGGGGAGGAAGATAAAAAATATGCCCTAATTTGAGCATTGAAATTAACTTGTTGGCAGAGTTACATGAAGAATAAAGAATGACAAACACATACCTCCTCCATCAGCTTCTTTGATATCATCTTCTATAGCTTCATCAATTGCTTCATCAAACTCATCAAATCTAAAATATACACAATGATGACATTATAGCTCATCCTATTTTTGATTTTTTTTCCCTAAGATTTTGCATTTATTTTGTCAAGGAATTAGTCCTAACAGCTCTATGTAAAACATAAATGAAAATGAACTTTTTAAGATTAAGAGAAACTGGGTGACGCCTGTGGCTCAAGGAGTAGGGCGCCGGACCCATATCACAGGTGGTGGGTTCAAACCTGGCCCCAGCCAAAAACTGCAAAACAAAAGATTAAGAGAAATATGTGAGTGTTTTTTTCCCCTAACTGCCTCCACTGTCCAATTTCTCAGCCACATTCTTTGATGTTTGCCGTGGTGTCACAGCTTATAGCAACTCCAAACTCTTGGGCTTAAGCAATTCTCAGCCTCCCAAGTAGCTGGGACTACAAGCACCCAATAGAACACCCAGGTCCTATTTTTGATTTTTAAAGATCATTTGAGAACAGCTAAAAGATTGTCACCCATAGGGCAAAGAAAAAACAAAACAAAACAGGCAAGCCCTTACCAACACCAAATCTGCCAGTGTCTTCCTAAGCACCAAAACTATGAGAAATAAATCTCTGTTGTAAGCTATCCAGTGACTGTTTATTTTGTTTTAGTAATCTAAATGAAGTAAGACAGTATCAGCACAAACTTTTACAAAGGACCAGATAGTAAATATTTTAGGCTTTTCAAATGATACAATTTCTGTTGTAACTGTTCAACGCTACACAGCAAAGGTAGCCACAAATAGTAAGTAAATGAATATGGCTACATTCCAACAAAACTTGATACACTGAAATTTGAATTATATGTAACTGTTCTATAATTTTCATAGAATATTACTTCTCTTTTGCTTTTTTTCAGCCATTTATAAATGTAAAACCATTTTTCAGTCACATGCTATATAAAAACCAGCAGTGAGTTGGTTGGATTTACCCCACAGGCCATTAATTTGCTGATCTCTTATTATAGAAATCACGTGCCAGGGCGGTGCCTATGGCTGAGTCAGTAGGGCGCTGGCCCCATTAACTGAGGGTGGCGGGTTTGAACCAGCCCCAGCCAAACTGCAATTAACAAAAAAAAAAATAGTTGGGCATTGTGGCAGGTGCCTGTAGTCCTAGCTACAGGCTGAAGCAAGAGAATTGCCTAAGTCCAAGAGTTGGAGGTTGCTGTGAGCTGTGACGCCAAAGCATTCTACTGAGGGTGACAAAGTGAGACTCTGTCTCTTAAAAAAACAGAAAGAAAGAAATCATGTGCCAAAGTAAGTTAAACAATAAAGCTCCACAAATAATATAAACTATTATGACTGTATTGATATTAACAATTATATTATCATTTTACTGAAATTCACAAACAGTTAAAATTTCGGAAATAGGCAAATATGATTTTTCTCAAAGAGTTGTTTCCCGTGACTTAAAGGAAAGGACCAAAACTAACTGATTGTTAAGAGTTCTTCACAGGTGGCACCTATGGCTCAGTCAGTAGGGTGCCAGTCCTATATACCAAGGGTGGCAGGTTCGAACCCAGCCCTGGCCAAACTGCAACAAAAACTAGCTGGATGTTGTGGTGGGCGCCTGTGGTCCCACCTACTTGGGAGGCTGAGGCAAGAGAATTGCTGAAGCCTAAGAGCTGGAGGTTGCTGTGAGCTGCGATGCCACAGCATTCTACCAAAGGCAACAAAGTGAGACTTTGTCTCTTTAAAAAAAAAAGAAAAACAGTTCTTCACATATAAAACTCTGTTAACTTTAGGGCTCAGGTTATAAATAGGATGAAGTAACTTGTTTAAAACTATGCGAAAAATAGTAATTAATATCCCTGGTAGTTATTTATATTTAAATTAGTTAAAATGTAAAGTTTTGCTCCTCACTAATCATATTTCAAGTATGAATATCAAAGAAATAACAACATTGCTATCACCAGAGTAAATACTATTGGAGAGGATGGTATTAAAAGTACAAAGGATGGGTGGTGCCTGTGGCTCAGTGAGTAGAGCGCCGGCCCCATACACTGAGGGTGATTCAAATCCGGCCCTGGCCGAACTGCAACAAAAAAATAGCTGGATGTTGTGGCAGGCGTCTGTAGTCCCAGCTACTCGGGAGGCTGAGGCAAGAGGATGGCCTAGGCCCAGGAACTGGAGGTTGCTCTGAGCTGTGTGATAAATTGAGACAGTCTCTATAAAAAAAAAAAAAAAAAAGTACAAAGCACACAGTGGATCAGCAATAGCATCAAGTAAAAAAGCTAGAGACTGGCTACAAAGTCACGTGCCTATATACCAGCTTCTCAGGTAGCTGAGGTGGTAGACTGCTTGAGCCCAGGAATTTGTGTATAGCCTGGGCAACACAGCAAGAAACTCCATCTCTTAAGAAAGAACTAAAAGTTGGCTGGACATGGTGGCTCATGCCTATCATCCTAGTGCTCTGGGAGGCCCAGGCGTGTGCATAACTTGAGTTCACGGGTTCATGACCAACCTGAGCAAAAATTGAAACCCTGTCTCTACTAAAAATAGAAAAACTGAGGCAAGAGGATTGCTTGAGCCCAAGACTTGGAAGTTGCAGTAGCTATGACACTACGGCACTCTACTCAGTGTAACAGCTTGAGACTCTGTCTCAGGAAAAAAAAAAAAAAAAAAAAAAAAAAAACTAAAAGCTCAATATTCTGCCTTCTGAATTGAAAATATATAGTTTCATAGAACTTACTAGTTGCAGGATAAGAACTCCTCTATAATGTACCTTTGTGTGTGGCTGTGTGTTGTTGCATCTTATCAGTGTATTATAATTTATATAGTTAAAACCATTTACTTCCAAAGGCGCTTGTAGCTCAGTGGGTAAGGCACCAGCCACATACACTGAGGCTGGTGGGTTAGAATCTGGCCCAGGCCAGCTAAAGCAACAATGACTACTGCAACAGAAAAATAGCTGGGTGTTGTGGCAGGCGCCTGTAATCCCAGCTACTTGCTATGTTTTTTTCTTTTCTTTTGCTTTTAAGACATAGTCTTACTCTGTCACCCTGGGTTGAGTGCTCCATGTATGACTCAACCCAGGGTCATACAGTTCATAACAACCTCAAACTCTTCAACCTCTAATGTAGCTGGGTCTACAGGTGCCCACCAAGATATCTTTTTGTTCTTTTTGTTTTAGTACAGATGGGGGTCTCATTTTTGCTTAGATGGGTCTCCAACTCCTGAGCTCAAGGGATCCATCTAAGTTTACAAGCATGAGCTACTGCACCTGGCCACAATTGCTATGTTATGAAAAACATTATTGTAGCTGAACCTTAGCTTTTCCTTAAGATAAATTTTGAGGCTGGGCACAGTGGCTCACACCTATAATCCCAGCATTCTGGGAGGCTGAGGGGGTGAATTGCTTGAGCTCACGGGTTCAACACTAGTCTGAACAAAAGACTTGTCTCTACTAAAAATAGAAAACCTGAGGCAAGAGGACCACTTGAGCTCCAGAGTTGGAGGTTGCTGAAAAGAACTATGATGATGCCATTGTACTCTACCCAGGGCGACAGTTTGAGACTCTGTCTCAAAAAAAAAAAAAAAAAAGATAAATTTTGAGAAAGTAAAACTCTATATATCTATTCATTAGGGCAGATGAACAATTACAGAAAAAGGCCAAATGCAAAGTTAACCAGAAACTGTATTTGTTCCAAGGACATGCTTTGGCTATAAAGTGACATAACAAGCTATTTCTTTAAGTGACTACTTTCTTACTGAGAAAAGAATTTTCTAAAATTAGAGACCCACAGAAACTTATGTCAGTAAAAATGAAACATTCCACTTTTGCTTAGAGGATCTAAGTCACTTTTTTATTATTTTTATTTTTTTAGACAGAGTCTCACTATGTTGCCCTCGGTAGAGTGCTGTGGCATCATAGCTCACAGCAACCTCAAACTCTTGGGCTTAAGTGATTCTCTTGCCTCAGGCTTCCGAGTACCTGGGACTACAGGTGCCACCACAATGCCCAGCTATTTATTTTTTGTTGTTGTTGTAGTTGTCATTGTTGCTTGGCAGGCCCAGTCCAGTTTCTTTTTTTTTGCAGTTTTTGTCAGGGGCTGGGTTTGAACCCACCACCTCTGGCATATGGGGGCCGGTGCCCTACCCCTTTGAGCCACAGGTGCTGCCCATGTTTCCGGTCCAGTTTCAAACCTGCCAGCCTCGGTGTACGTGGCTGGCACTGTAACCATTATGCCACAGGCACCGAGCCAAGCCATTCTTTTTCTATAATTTTTTTTTTTGAGACAGAGCCTCAAGCTATTGCCCTGGGTAGTGCTATGGCATCACACAGCTCACAGCAACCTCCAACTACTGGGCTTAAGCGATTCTCTTGCCTCAGCTTCCTGAGTAGCTGGGACTACAGAAGCCCACTACCGGAGCCCACCACAATGCCTGGCTATTTTTTGTGGTTGTAGCTGTTATAGTTTGGCAGGCCCAGGCCAGATTCGAACCCACCAGCTCTGGTGTATGTGGCTGGCGCCCTTAGCTGCTTGAGCTACAAACGCCAAGCCTCTATAATTTTATTTAACGGGCACAGCACCTTCCACCTGCTATCACCCTTTTTCTGTAAATGTTAATTATTAATAATGATAATAGTTACTATTGGACACTAATTCTTGATGCCTACCATGTGCCCAACACTTTGCACACTTGAATTTACTGAATCTCCACTAAGAAGGGATTATGTACTATAACTGCTGAGGAAGCTGAAGCCCAGAGAAGAGAAGGTCACATAGCAAGGTCAGGCCTGGGTGGGAACTGGACTGTATGGGCAAGTCGGGTCCGGTTTGTGGGTGCTGACCAGAGTCTTGTAGGTGTGTGTGCAAACTGGAGGGTATGCAACTCAATGTGTCTACAACTATACCCACTCCTGCCCACTAGGATGAGAGGAACCAAGTACTGACCCTATACTTGTGGATCCGGCAGGAGTGGACAGATGCCTATCTACGATGGAACCCTGATGCCTATGGTGGCCTGGATGCCATCCGCATCCCTAGCAGTCTTGTGTGGAGGCCAGACATCGTGCTTTATAACAAGTACTGCCCGTTTGGGGCCCCACCCCTCCTATCCCTCTCTGGAGTTGCCTATAGCCCTGGGTATTTGCTGATTCTCCCTCCTCACCATCTGACTTGATTGCTGTGTTTCTCTGCAAGCTTTTCCTGGGAAAAGCTTGGGCACATGGTAGGCATCAAGAATGAGCTCCCTTACTAAGATGTCAGGAGCTCATAGCCTCTCCATGGCACCCCCCACTTTAGGGCCAATCCCAACCTAATGTCTCCCAGGAACCTACTGTGTCATCCAGGGCCAGTTCTGTGTCTCTCAAAGAGAGATGTCTGGGCCACAAGTGCCTCTCTATGGCACACTCCACCTTTCCAGGCCAGCTCTGAGTCTCTCGGGGCTACACAAGTACCTATTTTAAGGATCTCTTTCATCCAAGGCCTCACCCCTTGGAGTATTTTTTTAAATGTCTCTTTGACCAGTTCCATATCTCCCAGCCAACACATGGCACTACACAGTTTCCCTGCGTGCCCTCCATGAGTTTTGCAGATGACCCCCACTGTGCAGCCTAGAGCTATCTCTGGGTCCTGCAGGGGCCTTCTGCCACTGCCCTTGGCTAGATCTATGTTCCTTCCAGGCTCCTCAGGTGCCACCCCTTCTAGGCCTCTAAAGGCAGAAGGCCCTCTCTGCTCTCTGGGCTCACTCCATCCTCCATGCTGGCCCTGGCGGCTTTGTGGTCTTGAGGCCAATCTAGTCAGAGCCCCTCAGACGTCCCTGGTTCCCGAGGGCTCAGGGCAACTCCTCAGCCCTTGCAGCCTCAGCGAGCCTGGCCACGCCTCCCCACAGGGCGGACGCGCAGCCGCCGTCCTCGGCCAGCACCAACGTGGTTGTGCGGCACGACGGCGCAGTGCGCTGGGACGCGCCGGCCATCACGCGCAGCTCCTGTCGCGTGGACGTGTCTGCCTTCCCGTTTGACGCGCAGCGCTGTGGCCTGACGTTCGGTTCGTGGACGCACGGCGGGCACCAGCTGGACGTGCGGCCGCGCGGCGCCGCCGCCAGCCTGGCCGACTTCGTGGAGAACGTGGAGTGGCGCGTGCTGGGCATGCCGGCGCGGCGGCGCGTGCTCACCTACGGCTGCTGCTCGGAGCCCTACCCGGACGTGACCTTCACGCTACTGCTACGCCGCCGCGCCGCCGCCTACGTGTGCAACCTGCTGCTGCCCTGCGTGCTCATCTCGCTGCTCGCGCCGCTCGCCTTCCACCTGCCCGCAGACTCGGGCGAGAAGGTGTCGCTCGGTGTCACTGTGCTGCTGGCGCTCACCGTGTTTCAGCTGCTTCTGGCTGAGAGCATGCCACCGGCTGAGAGCGTGCCGCTCATTGGTGAGCTGGCCAGGCATGGAGAGAGCTGGTGCCCTCCCTGAGTGTTGCTTATCGGTGTCCATCAGCGCAGAGGCAGGTTAGCGGGGACGGGGCTAGAGTCAGCAGAATGGCCCCCGCTTCAGGGCGTGAGAAGAGGCAGACCCTGGAAGCACGCTCTAATTGAAATTGAGGGGAAAGGAGAAGGCCCTTTCCAGGGAGACACCTCTCACTGCTAGGGGCTGGAAGGAGTTGTTTTTTTTCTCAAGATCTTGAGAGAGGAGCAAAGTGTATTGAGTACTTGCTGTGTGTCAGGTGCTCTCCTAAGCATTTGATAATTTGATATTTATTAATTCAAGTAAGCATCTCCACAAACTTAATGAGGTAGGTTTTCTCTTTATCCCAGCTGTACAGAAATAATGAGTATCAAGCGTCAGATTATGCCCATGACTATCTGGGAGCTTGACTTTCATGCATTATGTGTAAGGGCAACCTTCAGCAGCCGGTAGAACAATCAGGGAGCAGATAGCTTCTGACAACCCATTTGTAGGAATGAAGGGGAGGGAGAACTTGGCCCTTACTTCCTTCTTGCATCCTCCATTGGGCTTGGAGGGTACTGAGAGCCTCATGGTGGACTTGTCCCCATTCGTGCAGAGGTGGCTGGGAAGTCCAGGACACACAGGTTCTTATTTTGGGCCTTATTGACTCTTTCTCTTTCAGGGAAGTACTACATGGCCACTATGACCATGGTCACCTTCTCTACGGCACTCACCATCCTTATCATGAATCTACATTACTGTGGTCCTAGTGCCCGCCCAGTGCCAGCCTGGGCTCGGGCCCTCCTGCTGAGACACCTGGCACGGGGCCTGTGTGTGCGGGAAAGAGGAGAGCCCTGTGGACAGCTCAAGCCACCTGAGGCAGTCCTGAGCCCCCAGCCTCCTGAGGGAGGGGCTGATCCCCAAGCAGGCCCTTGCCATGAGCCACAGTGCCTGTGCCGCCAGGAAGCCTTACTGCACCATGTAGCCACTATTGCCAACACCTTCCGCAACCACCGGGCTGCCCAGTGCCGCCATGAGGACTGGAAGCGCCTGGCTCGTGTGATGGACCGTTTCTTCCTGGGCATCTTCTTCACCATGGCCCTGGTCATGAGCCTCCTGGTGTTGGTACAGGCCCTGTAAGAGGTGGGGCTAGGTCCCACTGATCTTCTGTAGCCCTAGCACCTCCAGAAGGCCAGGTGATTGTGGGTCCTTTGATAGACCAACTCCCCACTCCTCCTGAAAGCCTAGGACACCCTCATTTCAGGACCAGAGCTACTGCTTCACTATCCATGTAGAAGCACTCATTGTCTGCATACCCTAAAATTGAGAGTATTCTAGAGCCTAACACTCCTCTAATTCCAAAAGAGAAGGAATTCTAAGAAGGTCAACATCAAAGTACAGTCTTGGGCCAGGTGCAATGTCTTATGCCTATAAACTCTGGGAGGCTGAGTAGGGAGGATTGCTTGAGCTCAGGAGTTCAAGACCAGCCTGAACAAAAGCCAGACTTCATCTCTACTAAAAATAGAAAAATTAGCTGGTTTTATGCTGGGTCCCTGTAGTCCCAGCTACTCAGGAGGCTGAGCAGGAGGATCGTTTGAACCCAGAAGCTTGAGGTCATTGTGAGCTAGGCTGACACCATGGCACTCTAGCCTGGGCAACAGAGTAAGACTGTCACAAAAACAAAACAAACCAAAAAAAAAGTACAGTCTTGGAAACATGGATTTAAATGTCCATGCTGGGTGTTAGAGCTCTTAGTAGGGAGAGTGTTGATCATTATGTAAGAAACAGAACTGTCATATTTCCTGTCTTCCTGTTGTGGGGACCTGGTCTTGCCCATCTCTGCCTAAAGACTCAGGAAAGGGGCTTCTTAGTTTAGTTTTCAGAGCAAGTGGCTATGTAGATCTTTGGCCCAAAACCCCCAACTCATAATAAAGGAAGTGTGTGGCTGGCAGCCCCTTGGTGTACTGTCTTGCCCTTGGGGCACCTGGTGATAGAAGTTGTAGATCCAGATCAATCTTTCTAGAGAGAAGAACATTAGGACTCATGGATTAGAACTGAAATTACATCTTTTCTGACAAGAAAATGACGGATTTAACTGAGAACCTAGTAGAGGGCCCAGAACTCTCTATTCTCTTTCTCCTGCTCTCTGTGCTCTGGAGTTAGGTAAAGTCCACCCTGTTCCCACACACAGGAATTCAGAGCTTAATGGCATCAAAGTAGGGGCAATGCATGGAAGAAGCATTCCCAGGTATTTGTTCATTTCTGACTTTCACACATTTCTTAGTGCTACTTATGTGCCTCAGACCTTAGTCCCTGCCCCCAGGAAGCCCACAGTATGACATGGCAGACAGACATAGATACATGGACATCTAGGACCTGGGGAGCACAGAGGCCCCTAACTCAGCCTGTTGGGGAGGTCAAGAAGGCTCCTGGAAGAGTGAATAGGAGCTTTCCAAGTGGACATGTGAGGCATTTGAGTAAAAACAGCAAGTACCATGGACAAATGCTTTCCTCCTTCCATTACCCACCAAATGAGCTGAAGTCACTTCTATCTCCAAACAAGATGTTGCCTGTCCTGGAGTCCCCGCACTTCTATTCAGAGGGTAAGGTTCAGTCCCAAAATTCTTTCCTGTTTCTCCACAGCAGCTCTAGGAAAGATCCCAGAGTTCCCTGCAGGTACATTTGCCTGAGAAATTTGCTACACTTAAAGCACACACATGACCAATATCCTAAGGGCAGGCAGCAGCAGGCAGGGCTGTTCAGTGTCAGGTGGGTCAGAGAAGGCCTGGATTCTCTGGAAAGGCCCTCACCACGAGGAAGCAGAGTAGCAGTGGCAGGGACCAGGCTACAGAGAAGGGGCCCTGGCCCATTGCTATAAGGAAAAAAGAGAGATTGATTTAGAAGCTATATGAGGGCATGAAGATACAAGATGGAAATACTGGCAGTGTGAGCTGGAAAGACTGATACACAAATTAACAGTTGACAGGTGGAGATCAAGAATTTTGGGAGGAGACTGGACGGAGTGGCTCACATCTAGCCTCCTAGAATACCCAGCATTCTAGGAGGCTGAGGCAAATAGATTGCTTGAGCTCAGGAGTTTGAGACCAGCCTAAGCAAGAGCAAGACCCTGTCTCTAAAAAATAGCTGGGGTTGTGGTAAGCACCAGTAGTCCCAGCTACTTAGGGGGCTCAGGCAAGAGGATTGGTTGAACCTAAGAGCTTAAGATTGCTGTTAGCTATGATGATGTCCTGGCACTCTACCAAGGGCAACAAAGTAAGACTGTGTCTCAAAATAATAATAATAATTTAGGGAGGGAGTGCTCCATGGTTAGTAAGTTACCAGAACTTACTAACATTAGTGTCACTACAGTTCATATACAGTTCACTGCTAAACTTTGGCTTTAAAAACATAATTTAGGAAAGCAGATTGACAGAGTTGAGGAAACTAATGAGTCTTACTTGCCCTTTGGGAGGTCATTGGGTCTGATCTCCTGCATTCTGTTGACTCAAATGAGGCATTGCAGGGTGGGATGGAGCATGGGGCAGAGACTTGAGTGGGATATGGTCATGCTGCACTTGGCTCCTTGACCTGAAACCTGGGTGGAATTGTAAACTTTTCCAGTACCTGAAATTGCAGCATCAGAACTCAGAGAAGATGTCTGAGGTTAGAGACCTGGCTTCTGGTCCTGGCTGTGCCACTAACGCACTTTGTCCCCTTAGGCAAGTCACTTCTGTCTCTAGTTCTCACTTTATCACAGAATGAGGTATGGATACTTTACATTACTATAAAGTATGGTAAAGATGAAATTAGATGCTTTCTGAGGAGTGCTGGATACCACCCTGGTATGGTGTTTTGGAGTGAGGCTATAGAGCCAGGCTGTCTGGACTCCACCCCTTACTAGCAGCATAGCATAGGGCTGCTTGTGGCTCCTCTTTGTGCCTAGTTCTGTCATCTGCAGAATAGCCTGATGATGATATTTCCACCACTGGAGTGAGGCAATGATTAATAGAGGAGAGACCAAGGCTTGGCAAGGAGTTCTTGTTTCTTCTCTGGAAATGGCCTATTCCTGCTGTGAGAAGTGCTGGCCCAGGTGGGTCTTGGCACAGCGGTTGTTCAAGGGAAGAGAAGAGTCACAGATGAGAGGAACCTGGGGATGATCTGGTTCAATTTTCTTATTATATATAATGGGGAGAAGGTTAGTGCAGAGCTTAGACTAGAGCCCAGGCCTCCAACATCCAAGGCCTGGTCTCAACCTTTGAAGGTGAGTCCAAGGGAGTCCTGAGGCAGCAACAGACAGTGGGCTCTGCAGCTGAAGGAGAAGACCCATGGGAGGACCTTGTGGGGAGCACTCTGAATCTCTTGGCCTGATCAGTGGCTTTCTATGAGGGAGGGGGAAACTCAGACTGGAGAGCAGGTGTCTCTGTTCCTCTTATCACTACCCCTACCACATGTACATGTCCAGGCAAGACTGGCAACCCCATAGGTGCCTGATTTAGAGAGTCCCCTCCACTGCAGCAATCCATCTGTCCAAGGCATGAACCAAGCATGTGCACAGACCAGAAGCCAAGGTAGGATAAGCAAGGGGTTGCTTTGTCCCTGGCTGAGATGAGATGGGCACCACCAACCAGATGACACTCTGCCCAGGTCAAGGACAAAGAGTTGACTTTGTTTGATTAAGGAGGTTGTTTTTCTTATGAGGAAAATCCAGGTGAGGGGCCCAATCCCAGGGCAACATGTTCATCCCTGAGCTGAGTCCCACAACTGCCTGCAGCTCTTACCTGAATTATCTAGATGACAGGGCCCAGACTTGCACTTCTTGTCTGTAGAAAAGAACAGTAAAGAATTCTCAGGATTCAAGAGTTCTGCAGACAGGAAGGGACATCAGAGTCCTGGTGGCTCAGCCCAAACTTGTTAGGAAAAACTGGTGCATTTTCCCTACTCCTGCTCCCTTATGGTGGGACCCCCTTGACTAGGTTTGACTTGATCCATGAGCAACAGGGCCAAAAGGGAGCCAGCCATCAAAATCAGGGTTCGTTCTGGGGCACTCCTGTTCCTTTGGCCTGTGACTTTGCCTCCCTGCCACACCCACTTCTCCTCTTCCATCTCCCATGCCTTGTCCCAGCCGAAGAGGGGCTGGTTTGTGTTCTTTGCATGTCTCCCTCCCCTCCCCTCAACTCCTGCACACTCCTGATGCTGTCCAAGGTGGGAACTGAAGCCACATGAGACCTCCTATTTTATCCCTGGTCAAAGTCCAGCCAAAACTACCTGCCTCTAGCTGTGAAAACCAAGCCTCCCAAAGCTCGAAAAAGTGAAGCCCCCATGAGCCCCTCAGAGATTAAGAACCTGGACCCATCCTCACCAGGGGATAGACAGGGGCAGAACCCAACACCTGCCTGACTACAGCCTGAGCATGGCCTCAGGAACACATTCCCCAGCTGCTGTCTCACTACCCTTGCCGTCCCTGCCCAGCACACACCACAGCATGTAATTTCTAGTCCATCTAATGCACTTTTCTCAGAAACTAAGGTTGGGGCTTCATGCTTATTCCTGGCAACAGCAGTTTAGGTGTCAATACTAGCTGGATAACAATTCCCTTCCAGCTTCCAGCCAGGAGAAAAGTCTGACTACGGCTGCTTGGCCCCTCAGATGGCCAAAGACCCTTGCTATGGTCAGGAAAGCCTCGTCAGCCTCCTAGCAGACAAGTGGCCAGATACCTTCAGAAGGTTATATCTCCCCTTGGATGGAAGGTGGGGGCTGCGTGACTGGGTCCTCCTCACCTGCTGGTGTTTATATGTGTCTGCTGAAGCTTAGCAGATGGGGCTTGGGTTTGCCAGTGGCCTTCCAGGATGGAGAAGCCCACCTTCTGACCCATCCGCGCCCTCCTCACCTTTGATATACTCGCAGTTGTATGTGCTGCGCTTGCCCAGGGCCCGAAGGTAGATGCGGGCAGGGCCCTGGGTGGGTCTGCTGGCATTGATCACCTGGAAAGTCTCGAAGGGGGGAATCAGCACCTCTTCCTCTCCAGGGAAGAAGGAGTAGCCTTTGATAGGGGCTCCAAGGCAGGTCCAGATGCCAAAGAAGGTGTCCTCACCAAAATGCTGGGCTGCAACATTCTGCAGGGATGCAGAAGCAAAGCCCCCCAGCCTTACAGTGGCTCCAGGTCCTGCTGGCCGGAAACGTAGGCCATGTACCCCTCGGAACACCTGGCGGCACCGGGGCAGATGCTGGCTTCTGCCCAGCAGCTGCAGGGCCTCAGTCAGCAGGAAATGGAGTGTCTTGAAGGAGAAGTGATGGAGGTAGTGGGCCCGCGAGCGGCCTGCTTCACGCACAGCTGCGTTAAACTCCTTGTGCAAGGGGCTGTTGGCTGTGTAGGCCAGGAGGGCCACTCCATGCTCATCGCGGAAGCCTGGGGGTGGTGGGGGCAGAGGTGTAGGGCTGAGATTCCATTCTGGTCCCCAGGCCCGGCGCTCCTGCCAGTGGCTGCTTGCCAGTGCCCAGCCATCTGCATACACTCTGTTGGCCTGGAACTCTGTGTGGTTGAGATCCGGTAGAGCAGCTGTCATGGCTGCAGCACAGCCAGCATACTGGTCATCAAAGGAGGCTAGGGCCATGTCCAGGGGCATTTCTTGAGAGAAGAGTTGTCTTCGTATGATGGGGTAGCTCTGGGCCTGAGGGGGCTGGAGCAGCAAGGACTGAGAGGATGGACCCAAGAGAATGGAACCTCTACCACCCAGCTCTCCCTCCACTGAGGGGGGATTAGGAAAAACTGGCTGTAAATTCCCCAATACCAGCATCTGGGGCTGTGCCCTGGGACTGAGTGATCCCCAAGGGAAAGATTAGGCATTATTTCCTCCCTCTATTCCTCTTCAGAGTTCAGAGAAAGCCAACAGTTCAGCTCCCTGCCTGGGCAGTAGAGAACGACCATACCTGAAGTGCTTCCATAAGGCCCATGGACACAAGGAACAAAGACATCACGGCAGGAATCTGCATGTTGGAGGTGACCCTGGGAAAGGTGCTGTCTCTCTTTGGGTTTCAGTTTCCTCATCTGGAAAATTGCAATGTTAATCTGAATAGTTTAATAAAAATTAACTGATACTTTGTGCTGTTCCCAGTACTTGGCAGAGTCACAAAATAGATACAGAGGCTCAGAAGAGAGAGGAAACCCTTCTTGCTGGAGAGAACAGGGGAGACTTACTGGAGGAGGTAATATGTGAACAGGGTCTCTCAGGATGAAAGGGAAATAAAATGTCAGCAAGTGGAGACTGGGACAGAAGAGATTGGCGTTTGGAGTGGGAAAGAAGTTAGGAGCAGCAGGAATGGTAAAAGCAAAGGTATTGGAGGTAGGAACTCTGAGTATGTAAAGAGAGAAAGACGTGTCCTGTGGTCTTGCAGAGCTTCCAAGTAGGAATGTTGGAGACGGGGCCAGTCATGAACTGACCTCCACAGGGAGAGGCGTGGGCAGATGCAGGAGCGGTCAGCTGGTATAGCCATAGTTGGACTTCAGGGACAGTCATGGAGCAGAGCCTGGGGTCCAGAGGTGCCACTCTCTCCCTCAGTCCTGTTGTGGATGGAGGACTCTTCTTCTAAACCCGGAACTACTTCTGGGGAGGGATAGATATAAACCCCCTCTGCTCTCTGACTCAAAATAAAACAAAAAATTCTCAGGGTGCTGGGGAAAGAGGGATTAGGGGAGCATCTGGAGAGTACAGAGGGCACCTACTTCCCCAAGGGAAGCGGAAGCGGAGGGAAACACAAAGTGTCTTGTACCCTGTGGGTAGCCACTTGGAGGGCCTGAAGTGGCTCAATGAAGGTGTCCAAGCATTGGATCAAGATTGGAACTGTTTCTAAGTCAGTGCTGCCGCCGCTATTGAGTATTTATTTTTTTCTGTTCATTTGTAATAATGTAAGTAACGCTTGCTTGTGTAGAGACAGAAAAGCATATGAATCACAAAGTCCAAGTCCACTGTCTTCTTTCTCTCTCCACATCCTCCTTCTCCTCCCCACTCTCGTTTGCCTGCCAGTGGAGGGTGCTGGCCTATGATAGCAGGGTCCTTTGGGACCTTTTTCTGAGAATATGTAAATAATATGCAGCATTTAAATGTACACACATAATTTCAGGTACGCAGCCTGTTTTGTTTTTATTGTCATTTTTTTCCAAAAAGAAAAAGGAAACGTGCTTATACATACACATTCCCCAGGAAACAATATATATATCATAGACTTCCCTCCAGGTCAGCTCATAGATATCTACCGTATTCACTGTAATGGCAGCATGGTATATTTCATAGTATAGTTAAAACATCATTTATTTAACCATTTCATAGCTGATATACACTTAGGCTTTTCCCTAATTTTTAAATACTATGCAGAGGGTGCCAAAAAAAGTCTACACATTTTAAAACTATATTAAATGGGCAATACTCAGTATATACCGATAACAAAATATAAAATATAATGTTGAGCACCTCTTGTAATTGCAGATGTTAAACGTGACTTGAGTGTTACAAATTTAGTACAGTTTTTTCCTTTTTAAAAAATGTGTATACTCCCTTTCCCCATAATGGCATAAATGTATTTATGATCTATGTACAAATGACTTAATAAAAAAAGAAAAAACTAAAAAAAATTAAAAATAAATTAAAAATTTAAAAAAATGTGTATACTGACTCTGCACCTATAGCTCAGTGAGTAGGGTGCCAGCCACATACACCAAGGCTGGCGGGTCCGAGCCTGGCCTGGGCCTGATAGACAACAATGACAACTGCAACCAAAACATAGCCAGGCATTGTGGCGGGTGCCTGTAAGTCCTAGCTACTCGAGAGGCTGAGGCAAGAGGATGGTTTAAGCCCAAGAGTTTGAGGTTGCTATGAGCTGTAACGCCACAGCACTCTACCAAAGGTGACATAGTGAGACTCTATCTCAAAGAAAATAATGTGTATACTTTTGGGAATACCTTCTGTATATAATATTACAGTGAGTATTCATATATAAAAATTCTATTTGCATATTTCTATAAGAAAGATTTCAAGAAGTAAAATAAGATTTAAAGGATATGAACATTTTTCATTTTGATAGGTACTACCAAAATGCCATCCTAACAGATATCAGTTTTCCCTTTCACCAATAACGAATGCCCTAATTTACTTTACATCTTTGCTAATGCTGAATATTATTGGTCTCTTTTGAATTTTCATTTAACTGGTGGGCACAAATGATATCTACTATATCTCAGTTTACAAATAAGATCTATCATAACTTTTAAATTTTAGCTTTTTTAAAGTTTTCAAATTTAACTTTCTAAAAGACAATACATTTTCATTTATTCAAAATTTAAATGGTCTTAGCCAGGCGTTGTGGCAGGCACCTGTAGTCCTACCTACTCGAGAGGCTGAGGTAAGAGAATCATGTAAGCCCAGGAGTTTGAGATTCCTATGAGCTATGACATCGTGGCACTCTACCCACGGTGACAGCTTGAGACTCTGTCCCAGAAAAAAAAAATTTTTTTTAATGATCTATAAGGGGTACAATGAAAGGCTTTCTCTTCCCAGTTGCTAAACCCCAACCTCATCTCAGAGGCAAGGAGTGCTCTCATTTTCTTCCATATCCTCCCAAATCTATGCATATACAAGCAAATTCACAGGTATTTCTATTTTCTTTCTTTTACAGAAATGGTGACAATAGTCAGTGGTTCTTTATCTTTTGGAATCCGATGAAAGCTGATATCTCCCTTCAGAAAGTGAATATAAGCACCTTCACACAAATGTTACATAAATTTCAGGGTGATGATGGCTCTGCTCCTGATCTCATTTAGGTTAAGCATCCCTGATCTCTCATCCCCTCTGGCTCTGGAGGGCCCAGTGTTGATATAGTTCAGGGACTCTTAAGACACTGGGATTCTGTGTGTCTATATGTTTATCAATCTGCAAATGTGAGATCCTATAATTGCCAATCTACAACCTAGCTTTGAGGTATGGGCTTCTCTGGGCAATGGGGTTAGCAGTGATTTTTACCAAATTCAATATGTCCAAAACTAAACTCATTATATTCTCTCCTTCAAAACCTGCTTACTTGTTCACTCAACATTTATTTTTGAGTATCTATAGTTTGTCAATTGTGGAAGACAAAATTATGAACAGTAACAACAAAATCTACGTCTCTAGTTCTTTAAGATCCTTTAAGTTTTGTTTTTGTTTTTGTTTTTGTTTTTTTGAGACAAAGCCTTGGGTAGAGTGCTGTGTTATCATAGCTCACAGCAACCTCCAACTCCTGGGTTCATGTGATTCGCCTGCCTCCGCCTCTCAAGTAGCTGGGACTACAGGCACCTGCCACAACGCCTGGCTATTTTTTGGTTGCAGCCGTCATTGTTGTTTGGCGGGCTGGGGCTGGATTAGAACCCGCCAGCTCAGGTGTATGTGGCTGGCGCTTTAGCCGCTTGAGCCACAGGCACTGAGCCTTTTTTTTTGAGACAGAGTCTCACTCTGTGGCCCTGGGTAGAGTGCTGTGATGTCACAGCTCAGAGCAACCTCAAACTCTTGGGCTCAAGAGATCTTCTTGCCTCAGCTTCCTAAGTAGCTGGGACTACAGGCTCCCACCAGAAAGCCCAGCTAGTTTTTCTATTTTTAGTAGAGATAAGGTCTCACTCTTGCTCAGGCTGGTCTCCAACTCCTAAGCTCAAGCACAATCTTTTGAAGTGGAGATGGACTTGGAGTGGGTAATTTCAAGTCTCATGTGATGCACGTTATGAAAGGAGCCATAAGGGCCTAACTTAAACAGATTTGTAGCAGGAGTGGTATCTAAGAGAAGAGCTAACCAGAGGAAGCACAGGGTATGTAGAAATGAAAACGACACTGCAATGGAATGGAAAGCAGGAGACACTCCTACCTGTTCCAGGATGGAACACCATGTAACAGCAAAACATGACTTGAATTTTTCTCTATAATCTCTTGAAATCTACCAAAGAAGCCTGAGGTGCTATAACAAGATCCTTGCTTTCCTGTGGAGAATTCAGTCATGGTTTTAGGTGGGGCATTCTCCACTCTATGCATGACCCAAGCAAGGGCAATCAGAGTCTTCCCTGAGATTGGATATATGGATACAGGTAAGAGCCTGACACCATTGACTCCTCATTCCATATCCCCTGAGCCCATCTCATGCAGGCTGACGGCTTCTACTGCTTCACTTGTCTGAGCCTTTCTCCATTACCCAGAGGGCAGCCCAAAAGTGCAGGGGATTTAATGTTCCCAAGGACAACCTTCAACCAAGGACAGATGGAAGTCAGATTCTCTGTCCCACAGAGGGTCCCCAGTAGTATTAAGCCCCAGTTGACTGCAGTGGTTACATGCTTACTAACACATTTTTTAATTGGCCTTTTCTTTTCTCTAACTCTGCCATTCCTTCCTTGTATTTCCTTACCAGGAAGCTAACTGCACCCAAGTCCTTGGAACCCAGACCAAGAGAGGTCTTCTATTTGGAAACTGCTCCTTCAGCCTGGCGCCAAGAATGAACACATGAGGAATAGACCTGGGCCCAGCTGAGCCATACTGGCAGCCAGAAGCAGAGCTGCCCAACCAAGCCCAGTTTAGGTTAGCTAAGTGATAGCCAACTGAAGACTTACGAACATGGGAATAAGTGTTTGTATACCACTGAGATTCTGTGGCACACAGCGAAAGCTCACTGGGCCAACTGTGTCCTTTACTGCCTTATTTCTGTTCTCACGTTCCCTGCTGTAAAAGAAACAGATCAGAGGCTCGGGGTAGGGAGGGAGAACTGTGAGGTCAGAGTGGGGGCAGCGAGTCATGGGTGCTGACTAGAGGAAGGACAGTGAGGATGGACCCAGGGTTACTAGGTAGAATTTACTAGGGACAGAGTGGCTTATGGGACAGAGAGGAGATAAGAGAGGAAGTATCAAAGGTGACACCGCAGGTCTCCATCTTTAAGATGGAAACACAGAAGAGAAGCAGAGTAGAAGTTTTTTTAAGTTGAAGCTCCTCTTTTATTTCCCATCATCTTTCACTGTTCTTATACTATGTATTATTCCACAGTATCCCTCTCCCAACAAGCCCTGCACAGCTTGTCTCCAGCTTCATTAAAGTATAATGGGAATATAAGAAACTGCATATAATATACACAATTTAGGGAATTTGGAAATAAGTAGTATGTGTACACTCATGTTAGCATCACCACAGTCAAGGTAATAAGAAACACATTCATCAACTCCAAAAGTTTCCTTGTGCCTCTTTGTTTTTATTTTTATTTAGTTTCTTTTTCATTTTGTTTCAAGATAAGAGTATCCCTCTGTCACCTGGGCTAGAGTGCAGTGGCATCATCGTAACTCATTGCAACTCCAAATTCCTGGGATCAAGTGATCCTCCTGCCTCAGCCTCCTAAGTAGCTGGAACTACAGGTGCACCACTACCCCTGGCTAATTCCCCCCCCCCCCCGGCTAATTTTTTAATTTGTTTGTAGAGACAGGGTCTTGCTCTTGATCAGGAGGGTCTCAAACTCTTTGCCTGAAGCAATCCTCCCACTTCAGCCTTCCAGAGTGGTAGGATTATGGATGTGAGCCACTGGACTCAGCCCTATCACGTTTTTTCTTTTTCTTTTTTTGTTTGGTGCCGAAACCCAGGACTGAACCATCAGCCCTGTCACTATTTTTTTTTTTTTTTTTTTGGCATTTTTTGGCTGGGACTGGGTTTGAACTCGTTACCTCTGGCACATGGGGCCGGCACCCTATCCCTTTTAGCCACAGGCGCCGCCCAGCCCTATCACTTTTAAATGTATTTTTCCAGAGCTATTTTGTACCTATATATATGTATGTGTGCATGTGAGTTTATATGTGTTATTATAGTCCCACCATAATACAAGTGTTCACAAAGTATATTGAATGAACAATCAGGTTTAGACATCTGTCTCTAGGGACAGATGTCTGAAAAGGTGGCAGAATGGATAATAAGAAGAGACACTTGCAAACTATGGGTATACTAAGGTCAGGGAAGGAATGAGGTCCCCAGGGAGAGAAGAAAGAGAGTTGGGGGAGTGCTCATAGTTCAATGGGTAGGGCGCCAGGGGTTTGAACCCAGCCTGGCCCAGCTAAAACAACAATAACAGCTGCAACAAAAAACGAATAGCCGGGTGTTATGGCGGGCTCCCGTAATCCCAGCTACTTGGGAGGCTGAGGCAAGAGAATTGCGTAAGCCTAAGGGTTTGAGGTTGCTGTGAGCTGTGACGTCACAGCACTCTACCCAGGGCAACAGCTTGAGACTCCGTTGCAAAAAAAAGAAGATTGGAAAGTGAAGAGAGCTGCTAGAAGGATGAAGCTAGAGCTCAGGGGGAGCAGGGCACCTCCTCAGTCTCTAGAGGCTGCTTGCTTCTGGCCATTGGGCTCCATGAGGTACCCTGATATCCTTGTGATAAATTCCTTTTTTTGTTTGTTTTTGTTTTTTGCCCAGCATAAATTCCTCTTTAGGCTTAATGTCACTCAAGATAGTTCCTGTTTTCTGTGGGAGAGATTCTTTATTTTGTTTTTGTTTGGAGATAGAGTCACACTCCAGCCTGACTCCCAGGCTAGAGTACCATGGAGTCAGCCTAGCTCATGGCAACCTCAGATTCCTGGGTTCGAGCCATCCTTCTACCTCAGCCACCTGAGTAAGTGGGGTCACAGGTGCCTGCCATGACGCCCAGCTAATTTTCTTATTTTAGTAAAGATGGGGTCTTGCTCTTTCTCAGGCTGGTCTTGAACTCCCGAGCTTAAGCAACCTGCCAACCTCAGGCTCCCAGAGTGCTAAGATTATAGGCATGAGCAAGTGCACCCAGCCAGGATGGTTCCTGTTAACTTGCCATTTCAAGAGTTTCATGTGATATGCCATCCTGGTTATTCACTCAATCATCTATGATGGTCACCTGTGTATTCATGCATTCAACCATTCGCACATTCACACATTTGCCAACTAATGCTAACATGGGTCCCAAGATTCTCCTTTCCTTTCCCCAACCCCAAGTCCCTGCCCTGGCTCAGGTGTGCACCTACCTCCTCTCCAATCTCCCCGCCTCCACTGTCATCACCCCTGCTCAGAGCAGGGAGAAGTGTTTCTGTTATGTCCCTTACCTGTTTATAAGTCCTCTGTGCCAAAATTGACTGGAAAAATATCTCAGAAAAACCCTCACAAGGTAAAAATTGACAAAAGAGGAGATAAGAACACATCTGGGGGTAAAATGCAAAAAAAAAAACACAAAACATTTCTCCATATCCCTCCGGACAGAGTCCAATGTCCTTATTCTGGCCTTCAAGGCCCTTTGTGACCTGACCTTCCATTGAGGCTTCAGCCATGTGACCACCACCCCTGCCTGGCTTCTCGTCCAAGTGGGGCTCCATTGCTTTCCTCCCTGTGACTCTGCACACCTCTTCCCTGTACTTGGGATGCCCTTGTCCTGGCCACCAATTCTTCTAGCCTTAGCTCAGGAGTCACCTCCTCCAGGAAGCCCTCTAGGGAGTCCTCTGGGCTCCCACATCACCCTGTGCTATCCTCTGTTACTGTCCTTGTGACACTGTACTGCCCTATGTGTGCCTGTCTCCCCTCCTGGCCTATGAGTTCTTTGAAGGCAGGGACCGAATATGACCCATTCTATGTCCCCAGGGCTCAGCCCTTGGCCAGGCACAGGTGAGGCCCCCAGAATGTTTGCTGAGAGTCTGAGCACAGCTAACATGTAGACTGCTGCAAAGAAGGTGTATTTATGACTGTGGTGAGCAATGTTGGGGGGAGGTGGAACTAGGGGAGAGTGATGGGCTGGGTGTGAGGGGGAGGAAGTGGAGATGCTGCCCAGTCCCCTCCCACAGCCCAAAGGAGCTGTCCTTTCCTTCTTTTTATCCTGTTCAGGCAGTTCTCTTGTCAGTTTCCCTGCATCCAGGCTTTCTAGCATTCCCCCCCACCAAAGATTGACCCCACCTCTCTCCCCAGGAAGCCCAAACTTCCCAATGGCTCCAAACCCTAGGTATCCCAAACTTCTCTATTAACGTTTCCCTGAAACTTTTTCTCATGACTCCTAAAACTCCATTACTTCCTCCAACTTAACCTCAAAAAACTCTTTTCCTATCTGGTTTCTGGAAGAAGGGGGGTGTGCTCCTTACCTAGGTCTCGTCGAAGGTGGGGAAGCTGGTGTGGATCTCCACAATGGTCACCAGAGGAGTGGCAGGGCAGATTTCTCTCTCATACTTTCAATCCTCAATTCCTACCCCAAGTACCTCCCCTGCACAGCTGCTCAGAAATGTGATACTGCCCCTTCTATTTGCAGACATCTCAAAACTCAGGAACACTGGCCTCTGCCCAGTCAGACATGGGCCAGTGCTCTTTCCATAACAAACAGAATCCCTAAAGCCAGAGAATGTGAGCTGATGCATCAAAGATCCAGGCTGGGGCAACTGCTTCCTGGCTGGATTTGTTCCTGCCCTTTCATCAGCCGAGGGGGGCAGAAAGAGAAGAGGTGTTAGCGCTCCTGGCCTTGGGGAGCATCTCCTTACATTTTATTCCTTTCACATGAACATCAAGAATCACCTAAGGTGCGAGGAGAAATTCCAATTAAGGAAGCTGGGTTCTAGGTCCCCAGCTCCAGCCCTGACTTACAAAATTATCCTGGGGGACAATCTGCCATGCTTAGACTCCTGTCCAATGACTGGATTTCACTCCATCTCTTGAAGCATTTTTTAGGGGTCCCAGCTGCTAGGATGAAAGAAGCAATTGCCCAGAGTTTGTGTGAAGAGAGGATAAAACAGTGATCCCCGTAGATTTGGTCCAGCAGGCCAGGCTGTCCTCAGATAGCATCTTCTGTTCAAGCAACTGTAAACACTCAGTCTCTCCAAGGAGAGGGCTAGGTAATACGTATAGGCAAATGGTGTTTTTCACAGTAACAGTGACCAGTAGAGTGACTGCTGCTTTGCTTTTCTTTCTTTACTTTTCTTTTTTCTTTCTTTCTTTCTTTACTTTTCTTTTTTCTTTCTTTCTTTCTTTCTTTCTTTCTTTCTTTCTTTCTTTCTTTCTTTCTTTCTTTCTTTCTTTCATTGAGATAGAGTCTCCCTTTGTCACCCTCGGTAGAATGCCATGATGTCATAGCTCACAGCAACCTCAAACTCTTGGGCTAAAGTGATTCTCTTGCCTCAGCCTCCCTAGTAGCTGGGACTACAGGTGTCCACCACAAAGCCCAGCTTTTTTGTTTGTTTAGCAGGCCTTGGCTGAACTTGTCTCAAAGTTCTTTTCTATGGAGTGGTGCCCGTGGCTCAAGGAGTAGGGTACTGGCCCCCTATACTGGAGGTGGCTGGTTTCAAGCCTGGCCCTGGCCAAAAACTGCACACACACACACACACACAAAAAAAAAATAAATAAATAAATAAAATAAAATAAAATAAAATAAATTAATACAACCCTCTTTTCCTAACAAGCATTCTTGTTTAGGAGTATTAGGAGGATCTAATTCCTTCCACCTCTCTTCTCACCCTCCTCCAAGCCTGGAGTTTGCCTCCCTGTTTGGTCTATAGGAAGAATTTTTGGGAAAAAAAAAACGGAGTTCTAGATGGAGGAAACTCTTTATTTGGCTGACAGTCTAAGGGGATGAGGGGACAGGGCTGGAGTAAATGAGCTGCAGCAGGATGGAGTCCTGTGGGTTAATCTAATCTCTTATATCTACCCCAGCCCCAGCAGGCAGCAGCTCTTAATTCCTGACATTCAGGACTCCAGAGTCCTCTATCAGCTCTGGGCAGGAGTGATACCCCTGTCCCACCAGGCTCAGGCTGTAAGAAAGGTCTTGCCCCAGCTGCTTACTAATTGCTCCGATGGCCTCTTCTCCAAAATAAAGCCAAGTTATTTATAGACAAGCCCAGAGAGGTGGGGGGGAGGCTAATGTTTATAAACATGGGGTGACCTGAGTGTGGAAGATCCAGAGAGAGGTTCTGGGAGAGGAACAGGGCTGGGCTCTGAGGATGACAGTGGGCTTTGCCTCTGGTCCAACCCCACTTAAGGGGAAGGGGGAGAGGGTAAAGATGAGGAAGGGACAGGCCTCTGCTCAGATGCTGGAGCCCGCGACCCCATAAGAGGGACGTATGCAAATTGTATGTAAATCAGAGAGTGCCCAAGCGTTGACCCCTGGGCTGCCCGGACCCCCGCTGGGCTCTCTGTCCCAGCGGTCTGGGGGCAGGGGCCGGCCGGGCCAGGGCCTACTGAGGAAGAAGCGAAGTCTCACAAGTTTCCTTCCCGATCCTGGCCTTGCTCAGAGCCAAAGGAGTTCCTAAAGAAAGAACCCGCTGTCCTCGTGAACGAGAGTTATCTCCTCCAGCCCCTTCCCAGCCACTGCCCCCGCCCACTCCCGTGTCTGTTGTTGGGGAGGAGAGGTGTTGGGTTACCGCTGCGGGGGCTATAGTTAGCCGCGGGGACTTTGTTTATTAGCTGGACTCTAGGGACAGCTCAGCCTGCCCCGAGTGTCAGCACTCTTTCCTGCTCTCTGCCTCCGCCGTCTCCAAGTGGGTCCTCGTCCCTCACCCTTCTCGGGCGGAGCCAAATTACGGCCCCACCTGTACCGTTGCAAAAAGGACTTGGGACAGGAGGTGCTGAGCGGGGGCGTCTTAGGAGTCTGGAGAGCAGAGACTGGGTGCTGCGCAGAGGTGTGCCCGGGACAATCAAATCCAAGGCCACGCCCACCCTTAGGCCCGCCCTTTGTCCCACCCACGCCCCTCCTGGGTACCAGTTCTGGACCAGGGACCCCACGCGCAGCTGGAGGAAGGATCCAGGTCTTCATCTGAGCCCACGGAAGCCGGACCCGACCGCCGCAGGTGTCACTCTCATCCGGACCTGGCCCTCCTACATCTCCCCCAGGAATGGTGCTGGCTGCTCTGCTGATCGCCCTCAGCTGCCTTGGCCTCCACACCCTCTGGCAGGTAACTCCAGGAATCATATCTTACCAGAAGGGGTCGGTTGTGGAGCAGGCTCTGAAGAAGTGTGGGGGTGGCTGACTTCTTGCAGCTCTCTCCTAGGACTCTTCCCTAGAATGCTACTCCTCTTAATTTCTTACTCTCTGGAACCTCCATCCCTTCAGGGAGCCCCACATTCCCATTCCCCCTCCCAGAACCCTCACTTCCACCCGCTGCTCCCCATCGTATTACCCCTCTCTAGAGACACCCCCAGCCTTTTACTCACTTCTCATCTCCCATCATAGGCATAGCCTAGGCAAACCCTGTTGGACCACCTGTGTGCTCTGGGCTTGACAGCTCCTCTCAGACCAAGGCTTGGTCTCCCACTCCACCCCCCATGTTTGGGGATAAAGGTTTCCAAAGCAGGAGAGGACTCAGAAGTCTCAGAGCTTATAATTTGGTGTGGTGGCCAGACACCTGTAAGGGCCTCCAGAAGGATGGCAGGGAAAAAGTATCTGAGGAGAATGGGGTAGGGGTCAGGTAATTGGACATTGGCTATGTATTTGCATATCACCTGGATTTTGAATCTTAGAAAACTGCTTGGAAGTCATCTAGCCCCACCTGCCACCAAGTGTAGAAACCTTTCTAAGGATAAGATGACCCCTTTTAGGTTGCATAGAAATGAAGTTCTTTTTTTGAGACAGAGTCTCAAGTCTACCCAGTCTCGAGCTGGGTAAAGTGCCGTGGCATCACAGCTCACAACAACCTCAAACTCCTGGGCTCAAGCGAATTCTCTTGCCTTGGCCTCCCAAGTAGCTGGGGCTACAGGTGCCTGCCACAACTCCCAGCTATTTTTTGGTCCGGGCTGGATTCAAACCTGCCAGCTCTGGTGTTATGTGGCTGGTGCCTTAGTCACCTGAGCTACAGGCGCCGAGCCAGAAATGAAGTTCTTTATGCTATCCTTATAATAGCTCTGTGAGATTGGAAGTAACTTCAATTCATAGATGGAGAACCGGAAGCTCATAGCAGTAGTTAAGAGACTTGCCCCAGATCCCATAGCTTATGGGTGGGGAAATCAAGATTTGAACCCATGTCTGTTTGACTCTAGTGCCTGTGTTAGTTAAGCTTCTTCTTGGACTCTTGCCAAATCAGTTATACCAGATATTTTGGACATAGAAATGAGATTCTGTGTTTCTGAGTTTATCTGCCCCCAGACCTCCTCTGTTGAGTGCTCTAAACTGACACCCTTTCCTATGTGGCTCCTCCCTTCCTCCACAGGCCCAGGCTGTTCCCATCCTGCCCCTGGGCCTGGCTCCAGACACCTTTGACGATGCCTATGTGGGTTGTTCAGAGGAGATGGAGGTGAAGGCAGCCTCCCTGCTAAAGGAGGAGATGACCCACCATGTCCTGCTGCGGGAATCCTGGGAGGCAGCCCAGGAGGCCTGGGAGTGCAGGCGACGAGGGCTCACTCTGCCCTCTGGCTTCAAAGCCCAGCATGGAATAGCCATTATGGTCTATACCAACTCATCTAACACCTTGTACTGGGAGCTGAACCACGCTGTGAGGACGGGTGGTGGCTCTCGGGAGCACTACATGAGGCATTTCCCCTTCAAGGCCCTACATTTCTACCTGACCCGGGCCCTGCAGCTGCTGCGGGGCAGTGGAGGCTGCAGCAGGGGAACTGGGGAGATAGTGTTCCGAGGTGTGAGCAGCCTTCACTTTGAACCCAAGAGGCTGGGGGACTCTGTCCGCTTGGGCCAGTTTGCTTCCAGCTCCCTGGATAAGGTGGTGGCCCACAGATTTGGTAATGCCACCCTCTTCTCTCTAAGGACTTGCTTTGGGGCCCCTATCCAGGCCCTGTCTGTCTTTCCTGAGGAACGTGAGGTGCTGATCCCCCCCCATGAAGTCTTCTTGGTCACCAGGTTCTTCCAGGATGGAGCCCAGAGCCTAGTGACTCTCTGGAGTTATAATCACACCTGCAGCCACTTTAACTGCTCCTATTTGGGTGGTGAGCTATGCATGGGGGAAGCAGAACTGGTGGGAGGGGAATTAGTCAGATAAATGTCACTACACAATCCCTGGGCCTTCAGGTGACCCACTTGATTAATTGGAGTTGAGGGCTAGATGTCAGCTGTAGTTATTTTGTAATTCTGTCAAGTCCTAAAAGTGTTTTCCAGATCTATGAATATTTTCAGATGATTCTACGTGTTCTCGAAAGGGTCCATCTGCTATATAGTCTGATAGACCAAACAGACCCAGTTTAGGATGTTCGAAAGGAGAAGAAAGACCTGGGAAGCTTGTTGGTGTTGACAGGGCACACGCATGCTATTCTCAAGTGCTGAGGTGGGAGAGAGTGACTGGAACTTGGGTGGGAATGGGAATGGAAAGGCAATCTGGAAAGATTCCCTACGGAAGGAAGAAGGTAAATCAGAAGTTTGCCTTTAGGTGAAGGGAAAGAAGGACTGAGATGGGGTATGTCCCTGCCAGGGTCTGGTGGGAAGGGAAATTTGGGATGTCAGAGCCATACAGAGGCCTCACCTTGCTGTCTGTTGCAGGGGAGAAGAGACGGGACTGTGTGTATGCACCAGGTGAGTCTCACTCCTGCCCCTCCCTCAAGTGCCGTGACTTCTCCTGGCCTGCTTCATCTTCTCTCTCCAGCAGGAGGGCAGCCAGAGTCACCCTCTGAGGGGGCCTCCTCTCTGCTCTCCTGGAAGACCCTGCTCTTGGCCCCTGGGGGGTTTCAGCTGTCGGGAGCTGGGCCCTGAAAGTCCAACACCTGCCACTTAGGAGCCCTGGGAACCAGTGACCTTCTTATGAAGAAAGGAGGCTTCAAACAGCCCCAAGAAGCAAGAACATGGTTTTGGACCCAGCTCTAGCAGCCATCTCCCCAACCAGGGTATGGGAAGACTTGAGGCCACGGCAGGGTTGAGGGAGCCCCACTATGCAGTGGGGACTTCCTGGGATAAGCGAGGGAAGTACTATGATGGTTACTTGATTAAACGGTGTTGCAATGTAGAGATATGGAATTTTATGACTGGTTTGTTCCATGACACTGAATCATCTGCCCTGCTTGGGCCCTACCAGGCTCAGGGACTGGGGGACTAAAGAGAGTAACTTCTTGAACACTCCTAGACCCGGTCCCCTGCACAGACCTGTCACATGCTGTAACTTGCAAATCCAAGGCTTGAATAGCCAAAGGGTCCTTAGAACAACCGGGGAGGCAGGAAGGTGATGGATGGATTCTCCAGCCATATTTACCAGAAATATAAAGCAACTTGCTCAAGGTCAGAGAGTTAGTATTGAACCCAGGCCTCCCAGGTCTCCTACCTCTGGCCCAGGACTCTTTCCACTGAAGATTTGGTAAAGCCCAAAGTAGGATCCTAAGCCCAAGATACTTGGGACCCCATAGCAAGCCATTTTTCTCTGCCCTGTTCCCACAGGGTCTATTTCAGGAGAACAAAGGGGAAGAACTCAAAACATCAAGACACAGAGCTTCTCACACACTCTGGAGGCATCTGATATCCAGAACAGAAACTTTACTGAGGCAAGAAAGCAGCATAGGCTCCTACTAAGTGACCCAGCCTCACCCATCTATAGCATGTAGGTTGCTATACTTAGCAACAGAAAAAAGGTCCCTTCTACTGCATTAGGACCCACCCTTGGCCCCCATATTCTCCTCCTGGGGAAGATCCCCATCCCTCTCTGCTTCCATTTCCCTGTGCACTAGCACTTGAGCTGGGGAAGAGGGGCCAGACTGTCCAGAAGCTGGAGTCCTGGCCCCTCCAGTGTCCTGAAGCCCAGTTTCTGAAGATACTTGGGTCTCCACAATCCCTGCTACTGTCAGCTCTGGAGTTTCAGGGATGGGGGCGCTCAGATTCTGGAAGCTGTTGCGTACTCGGGTGATGTAGCGACTGAGGATGCTGGCACCATCAGGAGGCCGGGGTGTCCCTCCCTCTGCCAGAGTCCGCCGAACCCTGGCTATCTCACTTTGCAGTCGAGATACAGTCTTGGTGAGCTCTGTCAGTCTGTTGCCCAGGTCTGGAGGAAGTAGAGTATGGAGGGGATCTTTCAGAAGATGAGCTTGCCCTGTACTTGTACCCTGAACAGAGGACACCCTGTCTGGAGTTCTCCAGGAAGAAGAGCTAAAAGAAATGAAGAACTGGCTGATGGACTCATGATCAGGGAGGTAGACAGAATCTGGGGCAGATGAATCTGAGTAGGGAGAGGGTAAGTTTAGGAGACATAAAGAAGGAAAGTGTTGAGGGCCAGAAAAGGGATCAGTGATCATAGGGACAGTGTTTAAGTTATTAGGAGATTTGTACATCTGCCCCTGTCAACCCTCTCCCCAATCTACATCAGCCAGCAAATACCCATCCTTCAGGCCCAGTTCAAATTCCTCTTCCTCTTCCTACAACTTCTGCTACTCTATTCTTCTACCTTTCCATGATCCTCTCAAAATGATAGACTCTTTTTCTCTTCTGGGCTCCCACTGCAATTTGTGTCTCTCTTAGTTAAGCATTTTCATTTTTAATTTTTTAATTTTTATTTTTAGAGATGGAGTCTTGGGCTGAGTGCAAAGGCTCATGCCTATAATCCTAGCACTCTGGGAGGCTGAGGCAGGTGGATCACCTGAGCTCAGGAGTTCAAGACCAGCCTGAGCAAAGCAAGACCCCAATCCCTGTAAATAGAAAAAAAACAAAAAAACAAAAAAAACAAAACTAGCCAGGTGTTGTGACAGACAGGTGTAGTCCCAGATACTCAGGAGGCTGAGACAAGATGATCACTTGAGCCCAAGAGTTTGAGGTTGCTGTTAGCCATGACACTAGGGCACTCTACCCCAGGCAACTTAGTAAGACACCGTCTCAAAAAAAAAAAAAAGAAAAAAAAAGAGACAGAGTCTCGCTCTGTTGCCCAGGCTAGAGTACGGTGGCATGACCAAAGCTGTAGCCTTGAACTCCTGGGTTCAAGTGATCCTCCAAACTCAGCCTCCCAAAGTGCTGGGATTACAGACATGAGTCACTGCTCCCAGACACTTTCTACCTATTACACGTGATAGTTTTTCTTCCTCCGCAAACTGAAAGCTTCCTCTGTGTCCCTGCTCTATGCAATTCCCCCTCCTAAGACAAGGCCTGGAACAAAGGAGGCTGTAGCAATGAATGTTAATGGAATAAGTGAATACATAGGTGAACACGTGAATGAATGAATAATGAATTAAGTGAGTGAGTGAAAAGTAAGGAGAGAATGAGAGAATAAATGAACACAAAAATGAAGGCATGAATGAGTGATTGATTAAATAAAATGAGTGGAATGAATGCCTGTATGGGTCACAGGATGACTGAGTATAAGGAGCCATTTTGTGCAGGTTGCCCTTCCAAGAGCAGAGTGGGATAGGGCCATATATACAATAAATGCAAGCTGAATGAGGGTGTGAGTCTGTGGTGGAGCATTTATCCCAGTTGACCAAGGAACAGGAATCGGGAGGACTTAAGAGGTGGGCAACTGACCTTTCCTACGGGTCTCTTCAAACTCACGCCGAGCAGTCTCTATGTAGCGCTGTACCAGAGCCTTGATGACACGTCGGCGGTAGGATCCACGCTCTCCCTCCTCGGGCCCTGCCCCTGCCCCTGGATTGGCCTGGAATGGGAAGACAGGAGGGTGGTGGGGGATTCTCCACTCTCAGTCTTCCCTTGCCCCCATCTCCAACCCTATCTACCAAGCAATAAAGGCCCAAAGCAAAGTCTGTGACAACTTTTCTGGCCTGAAGGCCACAGGCCTAGACCCTGGTCTGTCCCAATCTCCCAGTGCAGTCCAGAAAGCAGAAGGACAGCTGGGAAAGGGCCAACTATGAGAGGAGCAGGGTGGGGTGATGGCTAGGAGAAGGCCCCACAAATCTGGCAGTTACACAGGTCTGAATTAGGAGGGGCCTATCCAGGTGGATTGCTTGAGGTCAGAAGTTTGACAGTAGCCTGAGCAAGAGCAAGATCCCATCTCATAAAAAAAAAATTTGAAAAAACTAGCCGGGTGTAGTGGCGGGCACCTGAAGGCCCAGCTAAACTACTCTGGAGGCTGAGGCAAGAGGATCTCTTTAGCCCAAAAGTTTTAAGGTTGCTGTGAGCTACGATACCAGCACTCTACCCAGGGTGACAGAAAGAAAGAAAGAAGGAAGGGAGGGAGGGAGGGAGGGAGGGAGGAAGGAAGGAAGGAAGGAAGGAAGGAAGGAAGGAAGGAAGGAAGGGGAAGGAAAAGAAAAGAAAGAAAGAAAGAAAGAAAGAAAGAAAGAAAGAAAGAAAGAAAGAAAGAAAAGAAAGAAAAGAAAGAAGAGAGAGAGACAGAGAGAGAGAGAGAGAGAGAGAGAGAGAGAGAGAGAGAGAAAGAGAGAAAGAGAGAAAGAAAGAAAGAAAGAAAAGAGAGGCCTCTCACATCAAGCCAGACTGGGTCAGGGAGCAGATATTGAGGGATAAGTGAGTTCCTGGGTGCCTGGCTTCCTCTCTCAGGAACACTGTCAACCTCCTGATTTCCCAGTTTGTGGGACTTCTCCCTTGGCTTCTTAACAGGTTTCTTTCTGAAAAACATTCAACCGTGTCTTGGCCCACTTTGGGCAAATAGGTTGGTCTGGAGTTCAAAGGGCATTTGCCACTTGAGAGGAGTGTGACAAGGACTTCTGTTTAAGCTGTGGGACACAGGATTGGAAATTTAGGAAATGGACAGAGCAGAAAGGGGGAAAGAGAAGCCATATGAGAGAGTGGTAATTGGGAACAGGCTCTCTGGGGATTACACGTGGAAGAACAGAAAAGCCAGGGCCATGCAGACAAATGTCGAGTCAAGACAGCGCATGAGGGAGACGGATAACAAGCAGGTGAAGTACTCACAAAGGTGGGGAGGGGCGGATAGTCTGGCTTCTTTGTTTTGCAGCAGGAGCAGCAACAGCAAATTAACTGGAAAATTCTCCTGAGAGATTTCAATGAAAGAGATGAGTTAGAGGACTGGGCCTAAGGAAATGGGGGCAGGAGCTGGGTGGTGTGTTCTGGGTGAGTGCTTGGGTTGGAAGTAGGAGCTCTGAGATCATCACCTGAGAAGGTAGAAGACAGCCTTGGGAGAGGGCAGGATGTTGAAGGGCACAGGAAGGGTCAGGCCCTCTCGGAAGTAGGACAAGTAGAGCTTGGAGCGAGCGAACTTCCACTCCACATCAGCGTCATCCTGGGGGCCAGGAGGTCGGGGCTGTGTAAGAACTGTTTGGGCTCCTGTCCCTCCTGGCCACTCAGCTCCCTTCTTCAGTCCTCATATCTCTTGTTTTCCAACATGCCAGCCCCTTTCTTCTCCCCTTACTTAATCTACATCCTTGTCTATCACCCACGTCTCCACCTGCCTCCTTAGCTCCTCTCTTTCCCATGTTACCTTTTATCCTTCTGACATCAATTCCTGCCCAGGCTGCTCTCCACCCTAACCCGTCCACTGCTCTTCCTTTCCCTCTCCTCCACCCACTAACTTTTCTACAGTGCACTCCTCCCACTCTCCCTAAAGTGAACAGAGCACTAGACTTGGTGTCTGAGATACTAACAGCATCACTAAGACCCCCATTTTGCAGGGGAGAACTTGTCCAAAGCCATAAAATGAGACAATAGTGGAGACAGAGCAGGAACCCAGTGTCTTGGCTCCTTGCACCCTCTTCCTCTCTATCCCTTTCTCCCTTCTCCCTGTGCTAAGCTGACCTCTATTCACATACCTCAATCTTCTGGAAGGAGTTGGTGATCATGGCAATGAGCATGTTGAGCAGCACAATGACCATCACGATGGTGAAGATGCCATAGAGGGCCCGGCCCACAAACTCAGGCACCAGAAACTGAGGCATGTCTACCACGCTGTGCTCCTCCATGCCAAACATGGTCCAGAACAGAAATTGGAATGTCTCATTGAAACTGACAGGAAATGAGGGATGGGAGAGGAGCCTGAGCTCTGCCCAGATGTTCCTCCTCACCCTCTAGGACCCAGTCAAAGGTAATCTGCTTCTACGAAGCCCTTTGGAGGATCCTGGCCCATACAGACACTTGCTACTTCTGAGCTTTGAGTTTTATTCTTTCTGTCAACCAATATTTACTGAGTGCATAGTGGTGTCAAAGGTGCTAAGGGGGCTCCACATCTGTGGCTCAGTGACTAGGGTACCAGCCACATACTCAGGAGCTCGTGGGTTCAAACCTTCTAGGGCCTGCCAAACAACAATGACGACTACAACGAAAAAATAGCCAGGCGTTGTGGGAGGTGCCTGTTGTCCCAGCTACTTGGGAGGCTGAGGCAAGAGAATCGCTTGAGCCCAAGAGTTGGAGGTTGCTGTCAGCTGTGACACCACGGCACTCTACCAAGGGTGACATAGTGAGACTCTGTCTCAAAAAAAAAAAAAAAAAAAAGATGCTAAGGGTAGTATGTCAGTGACAAGATAAGTCCCTGTCTTCAAGGGCCTTATGTTCTGGGGGTGAGATGGACACTGTAATACCAAAACTTGAACATTGTGGACACTGCTATACCAACATTTGAACATTTTGTATACAGAGCATCACAGGATGTTATGACCGTGTCTGGGGTTGGGGAAAGCCTCTTTGAGAAGCATTCAAGCTGAGCTCTGAAGGATGATGGAAATCAACATGAAAAAGGCAGGAGGTGTGGAAATGAGTATTCCTGAAGGCTGGAGAGTGTGGTGGCACTTCAGAAACTGAGAGGAGGCCAGTGTGGCTGGTCTCAGAGGGGAGAGGACAGAGAGCCTTATGAGAGCACAGACTACACAGGACTACTCTCAGTCCAGATGTCTACCATACAACCCAAGATTTTTAGCAAAAATGGTTTTGATTTAATTAGCTGTCACCATTGAATGGACAGCCCGGGAGGGCTCAGCCTTCTCTTGCCATTGTGGAGTGACACCAACAGTACCCTGGAAGCAGGCTAGAAGGAGCAGTTACTGTCCCTGGCACTAAGACTCACAGTGGGCTTACACAGTTCCTTTAAGCTAACAGCCGAAAACCAGTCTGTGAACAAGGATGCCTTTTAAGAACCATGAGAAAGGGTGGCGCCCATAGCTCAGTGGATAGGGCACTGGCCACATACACCAAGGCTGGCGGGTTCAAACCCAAACCAGGCCAGCTAAACAACAATGACAACTGCAACATAAAAAAAAATATAAATAAATAAAATAGCCGGGCATTGTGGTGGGCACTTGTAGTCCCAGCTACTTGGGAGGCTGAGACAAGACAATCGCTTAAGCCCAAGAGATTGAGTTTGCTGTGAGCTGTGACATCACAGCACTCTACTGAGGATGACATAGCAATACTCTGTCTCAAAAGAAAAAAAAAAAAAAAAAAAGGGTGGCGCCTACGGCTCAACAGTAGGGAGCTGGCCCCATATGCTGGAGGTGGCAGGTTCAAACCCATCCCCGGCCAAGAACTGCAAATAAACAAACAAACAAACAAACAAACAAACAAAAAAAAGAACCATGAGAAAGCCTGGACCAACACCACAGGCCCCAGTATGGATCCTTTAGTGTTATCAGTAAAATTGTCACACAGTTGCACTCGTGAAGAATTTTTCATTGGGAAACTACTTGGGGGTCCACCTGGAGCACCCTGGCCTGCTGGAGAAAACCAAGCTTCTCAGCAAGACCCTCATGAGCTCCATGACCTGGCCCCAGCTACCCTCGCTCACCAATTCTCATAAAATTCTGTCCCTGTCACAACCACAGAAGACATCTTGCTATTCTCCAAACACACCTTCCTGCTTTGGTATATGTCCCTTTTCTGCCCAGAATGCTCTGCATCTTCTGTGAAGTCCACACCCTTCCAGGTGGAGTCCAGATTCTCCTTTCCCTGGGAAGCCTTCCCTGACCATGCAAGACAGAGGAAGCGGCTTCCTCTTTTAGACACCCTCAACGTAAACCTTCCTTTGTCTCAAATTCAGCTTATTTAAGCACATGGCTATCTTCTCCACGAGAATGGGTCTGGTTCATTTCTCCCATCTGTGCTTTCAGTGCCAGGGACAGGACCTACTAAAACAAGATGTCAGTAAATCGGTGTGAACTCAATGACAACAAAAAACCTACAATGACTGTCTCAGCACCTGTAGCACAGCAGTGGAGCTGGCGGGTTCGAACCCAGCCTGGGCCTGCCAAGCAATGATGACAACTGTCACCAAAAAATAGCCAGGCTTTGTGGTGGGTGCCTGTAGTCCCAGCTACTCGGGAGGCTGAGGCAAGAGAATCACTTAAGAGAAATGCTTAAGCCCAAGACCTTGAGGTTGCTGTAAGCTGTGACATCACAGCACCCTACCTGGGGCAACATAGTGAGACTCTGTGTCAAAAAACAAACAAACAACAACAACAAAAAACCCTACAATGACTGAATGACTAAGAAGGTGAATGAATTTTAAAAGTGAGTGCGCCAAGCCCATGCTAATCCTAGCACTCTGAGAGGCTGAGATTGGAGGACTGCCTGAGCTCAGGAGTTCCAGACCAGCCTGAGCAAAGAGTGAGACCCCTGTCTTCTAAAAATAGAAAAACTATCTGGCTGTCATTGTGGGTCCCCATAGTCTCAGCCACTGAGGAAGCTGAGGTAAGAGGATCATTTGAGCCTAGGAGTTTGTGGTTGCTGTGAGCTATGATGCCAGGGCACTCTACCCAGGACAGCAGATTATGATTCTTCCTCCCCCCATACCAGAAAATAAATAAATATGAGTAAATAAATCAATAAATAATGACTAAGTGAATAAACAAATACAAGAATCAATTACTGGCCGTATTTAGGAAGAACTGAGCACCAAATAGAATAATGACTATAATGGATTAGTATATTTTAAAAAATCTTTTTTAGTCCATACTAATAGTCGAAAAAGAAGAAGGTACGTGAAAGCACTTCTGTATAGAAGAATGCCTGCTAATAAGTGTAAAAAAATGCAGAAGTAGAAGATCATCATTTTGAGCCCACCATAGTTATAACTGATTCAAGTGAAAGCAATCTATGGATGCTAAAGCCACTTGGTAAAAGTTGTGAAGGAACAGTCAGTCACATAGTTTCAACCCATCTCCCTGCTACTAAATGAACTTTTCAGGCTGGGTGCCATGGCTCACACCTGGAATCACAGCACTTGGGAGGCCAAGGTGGATGGATTGCCTGAGCTCACATGTTTGAGACCAGGCAGAGCAAGAGTGAGACCCCGTCCCTAAAAAATAGCCGGGCATTGTGGTGGGCGTCTGTAGTACCAGCTACCTGTGAGGCTGTGAGGGAAGAGGATCTCTTGAACCCAAGAGTTTGAGGTTGCTGTGAGCTAAGATGCTACAGCACTCTACTAAGGGTGACCAGTTTGTTTAGAGACTGTCTCTAAACAAACAAATAAATAAATAGGCTTTTCAATAGAGAGGTCTGCTAGTCCAATTGGCCTCACCAACGAGCCAAACTAACTTTATGTGCCTCCCAATGTGATACAATGGAAAGTACACATAGCCAACTAGTTGTGTTCTTGCCAAAATTGTTTCATTTGAATCTAATTATGATGCAAATAAAAGTTCATTTGTCAAGCAAACAAAGAAGAGATAGGGGGAGGGTCCTAGATTAAAAAAAAAAAAACAAAAAAAAAACAAAACAAGACTGAAGAGATAAACAACAAAATGTAATGCATGATCCTAGGTTGGATACTAGATTTTATGAAGTTGACTTTTAGGCTGGGTGCGGTGGCTCACACCCGTAATCCTAGCACTTTGGGAGGCCAGATGGGTGGATTGCTTGACCTTAGAAGTTCAAAACCAGCCTGAGCAAGAGCAAGACCTGGTCTCTAAAAATAGTCGGGCATTGTGGCAGGCACCTGTAGTCCCAGTTATTCAGGAGGCTGAGACCAGAGAATCACTTGAGCCCAGGAGTTTGAGGTTGCTGGAGCTATGTGCTATGGCACTCTACCAAGGGCAACATAGTGAGATTCTGTCTCAAAATAATAGATAAATAAAAACTTGATTTTTTTCTTTCTGGCAATACAGGAAATTTAAGGACTGCATAGTAAAATATTATAGTAACAATGTTAAATTTTTGAGTCTGATAATGCTTTTGTGGTTATGTTTTTGGGAGACAACATGAACTATTTAGGGGTGAAGTGTTATAATATTTGCAACTTACTCTCTTTTTTTTTGCCTCCAAGGATAAGCATTAAAGCAACTTATTTAATTAATTAATTAATTTATTTTTGAGATAGTTTCACTCTGTCACCCTTGGTAAATGCCGTGGTGTCACAGCTCACAGCACCCTCAAACTCTTGGGCTCAAGTGATCCTCTTACCTCAGCCTCCCAAGTAGCTGGGACTACAGGTGCCCACCATGACATCCAGCTATTTTTTTGGAGAAGGAGTCTTGTTCTTGCTCAGGCTGGCCTTGAACTGCTGAGCTCAGGCGATCCACCCACTTCAGCCTCCCAAAGTGTTAGGATTACAGGCATGAGCCACTGCACCCAGCCTTAAAGCAACTTATTTTAAATGTTTGAGGGAAAAAAAGAATAGAGAGAGCAATAGATCGAGCAAATGTGGCAAAATGTTAACAATTAGTGAAGTCAGTGAAGGTGAAGGGTACATGGGTGTCCACTGTACTTTTAACTTTTTCATAGGATTGACATTTTTCATAAGTTTGGGAAGAAAATAAGTGAATAAATGAATGCATAAATGAACAGATGAGTGAATGACAGTATGGATCAATGAGGTTATGAGCAAACAAGAAAATTAATTGAATGTATTAATGATGGAGGGAGGGAGAAAGGAAGAGAAGACCATTGTGGTGCCAAGCTGCAAGGTCCCAGACTTTCCACCTGCCCATTCTGTCTCTGCCCCAGCATACTTGCCCAGCCGCTCTGTCTCCTGGTAGGGCACATAGATGTTGTTGAGGCCACAGAGGAAGGCAGTCAGGATGATCATGAGGATGAACATGAACCTGGCGAGGGTAGGATGTGGAAGGATCAGAGTAGGTCTCTACCTTGGGAGCGGTCAGGCTTTGGGAAGAGGAATGAGGGTGATGGCTTTCCTAGTTCTCTACTTGACAAGTATTTAATTTGGTTTTAATTAAGAATAGGGGGCTGGGTGACTCACGCCTGTAATCCTAGCCCTCTGGGAGGCCGAGGTGGGTGGATTGCCTGTGCTCATGATTTCAAGACCAGCCCGAGCCAGAATGAGACCTCATCTCTAAAAATAGCTGGGCATTGTGGAGGGCACCTATAGTCCCAGCAACTTGGGAGGCCGAGGCAAGAGAATTGCTTAAGCCCAAGAATCGGAGATTGCTGTGACCTATGTTGCCATGGCACTCAATCAAGGGTGACAAAATGAGATTGTGACTCAAAAAAAAAAAAAAAAAAAAGAATAGGGAAATTGGGGAGTGGGAAATGAGAAGGGATTTAAAGTAACAACCAAGCAGATACTCTCCTTTAGGAATAATGGGTCAAAGCTGGGGATGGACCAGTCTACAGGGAGCGACTGAGAGGCTGAGACATGTAGGAATGGCATAAGGATGGCTGGAGTCAGAGAATCCTATGGGACTGGAGTTATCCCTGGAAGAGTTAAAGCCAAATATGAGAAAGTTACCCTGCAGCTGAGAGGGCTAGAAGAATGCCAGGGTGGGGTGGGAGGGTCTCCCTCAAGCTTAACTGGGCTGAAGTTGTTAAAAGACATAATTAGGGCTTTTCCCACGAAGGGCACCCACTCTGGTCCTACTTCAGGCGGGGGATTCTCAGGGGAGGGCCAAGTTTGGCTGAACATGGTTAGGTGATAAGTACCCAGAAGACCAGATAATGTAGAACAGTTGCACAGTGGGAAGGAACCAAAGGAACCCCAGAATCTACTGCCTTGGCTTTTCTCAAAGGTGGGAAAACTGAGGCCCAGAGAGATATCATGGAGACAGTGACAGAACTAGGACCAGAACACCCAACCAAGGGCTCTTTATCAGTGGTTTGTCATTTTTTTCTGGGGTCATGGGCTTCTTTCATCTCATTAGGTGAAAGTTGTATACCTTCTCTGCAGGGAAATAAATGTATATTTGCACTCCAACTTTTGCCTATAGTTTCAGGGGTTCAGAGGTCTCTGGAGCCTATCGCTCTGCAAGAGTATAGGTCAAGAATCCCTAGTTATAGCAATGCTGGGAGTTTCAGAAGGAGGATGAATGGAGTCTATCAGAAAGGAGTGTGCTCTGAACGGAACAGTACGCACCGGATCATGTCGTCAATCATCTTGCCAATGGAAATCTGCAGCGTGCCCAGAGACTCGTGAGCTGGCAGAATGTAGGCCAGGCGGGTGAAGCTGAGCATGCTGGTGACAGCAAAGAGCACCTCGGCCAAGAACTGGGGATCCTCTGTGCGCCACTCGCTTCTCTCTGAGCAGGGTGGAATGGGGGCTGCAGTTGAGAGCCAAAAGGCAAGAATAAAGAGAAACTGGGGAGTTCAAGACCAAGTCAGGGGGACACTCACCAGCCGTGGTGAAATAATGGCAGGCAGCCCCATCAGGGGCATCCCGACAATGCATGTGAGCAAGACCAGCCAGGAGGAGACGCAATGCAAAGGCTGCCAGGTACAGGGACAGGATGACCACATCCAGGAAGTTCCACCAGTCCAGGAGGTAACTGCACAGGCCCTCGATCCACACTTCCTTGCACTCAAACCATAGGAAGCCTGAAGGAGGGTTGCAGGGGGACAGGAGAGGATGGGGTGGAACTGTCCTCCTCCTTCTACGTCAGAGATAAATTATGGTTGGGGGAGAGGGAGGGATCCTATGAATGGGGGTGGGAACTAAAACATCATGAAGTGAAGTCTGTGAAATGTAAACATTTAATCTATTCAGGTCAAAGAGATCTTATGTAAAAATAAACAAGCCTCTTTACTGAAGCAGGCTCCTTCCTGGTGTGATCTGCACGGATGGTCAGTCAGCAGATATTCAGCAACTGAGCAACACTGGCAGAGGCTGTTTATTGGGAAGGGATGATTTAAATTGGTTTCTCCCTGCCCTCCACAAAATAAATATTGGGCAAGTATTTAAAGAGTATTGATCTGAAGGGGCTCCAAATTATCAGCCTGCTCAGGGTGCCCATGTCTCAGCGAGACCCAGTAGCAGACCTGCTGGTAGGGGGTCTTGGGAGCTGGATCCCATTAGCCAGGTGATTCTGCCACATTGAACCTGTTTCCTTTCCCTGGATACAATTATGTGCTTTTTTTACTCATTGCCCCCTCCACCTAGAGTGCTCTTCCACAACCTTTGGAAGTCCAGCTCACCTTTGTGACCCAGGTCACATATTGCCTCCTTCGTGAAGCCTTCCTTAACCAGGTGGAGTGAGTTGCTCCCTGTTCTGTGCTCTCACAGCTCTCTGTTGCTATCTCTGCGATGCCCTCACTGTGGGTGCTGCAGGCTTTCTCCATGGGTCTGTCTCTACCCTAACCATCCCCCTAATCTGAAGCTCCTCTAGGGCAAGGACCATGTCTTTGTCCCTGGTGCCCAGAACAAATTAAACAAATATTTTTTAAGCTCCTACCCTATGCCAGTAGGATCCTGCAGTAAGACATAGTCTCTGTCCTCCCAGGGTTTATGATCTAGTGAAGGACACAGGCAAGTCAGCAAGTAGGTACAATACAATGTGGTAAATGCTACGACTGGGCAGGGGAACAGAGGGACTGTTATGAGAGTGTTTAGGAAAGGATCCTCACTCAGATCTCAAAGAAAGCATGCTTAAGCTGGGACCTGAAGGGGGAATAGGGGCCCAGGGCAAGGGGAAAGTGCTCTAGGAAAAGTAAATGAGTAGCCTGGGGTGTGGCGGTCCATGCCCCTAGTCTTAGCTAGTCAAGAGGCCAAGGTGGGAGGAGCTTTTGAGCCCAGGTCAAGACCAACTTAGGCAACATAGTATGATTCCATCTCAAAACATAAATAAATAAAAGCACAAATGTGCAAAGGCCTGGAGACAAGTGTAAATGTGTATGTATGTTAGGACACTACCTTGTGAGGGTAGGGTACATGTTAGTAAATGTGTGTTGAATGGATGGCTGGAACCATATTTAACTTATCCTTATATTCTCAGGGCTTCACTCACAACAGAGCATCAGAAAACATTTACTGCATGAATAAATGAGTTTTGCTTCATGTGTTTATAAGACTTTTCTTCCTCCAAAGGTAGGAATAACACTGGTTTCATCTCCACACAGCACTGGTCAATAAATATTTAGTAAATAATAGGATGAAAAATTTTTTCTCTTGGGCTGCTCTTATTTTCTTTCCCTAAAGTTTCTGGGCCCAGTTTCCTTTCTTAATCACTGATGAGCTTGGTACAGGGTGCAGTAGTAGACTTGGTGTACTGGTGGCTTGGGAGTTTGCTAAGCAGAGCTAAATGAGGGGAGGACAGCTGAGGAAAGGGTCACCAGTCTAGTCTACTGAGCTGACCAGAGAGGCTGGGTGAAGCTGGGGATTCTTGTAAAATGTATTTGCTAAATTGTTTGAGAGTACTTGACTCTGCTGTAGAGGAAAAGAAAACCAGTGGAATGGATGAAACTTACACATTATGTGTAAATAAGCTGGTTTCCTGCATGATGTATTAAACAAAGAAAGTAAGTAGAGCATATGTAAGTGAACATACACAGAAAGGGATGGACGGACACTAAATATTCATGATATACTAAATAAACATGAGGCATATGAGGCCCTCAGTATTCATCAGATCTTAAATCTGCTACTTACTGGTGACATTCACTCTGGCTCCACATGTCCTCTGCCCAAAAAATACAAATGAAATCCATCATTGCTCATCATGATACTTGGCAAGCTACTGCTGTGGCCAGACATTCTTGTCACTGTGTTTCTTTTATAGATCAAGTCTTGGGCCCAGGCACAGGCCCCTTCTGTCTGTTGTATCCCCTACTCAAACCTCAACTGTAGTCCTCATAACAGTCCTCATAACTATACCACTTATGGACTTAACCATAATTTTATTTATTTATTTATTTTTTTTTTTTTGAGACAGAGTCTCATTATGTCACCCTCGGTAGACTGCTGTGGTGTCACAGCTTATAGCAACCTCAAACTCTTGGGCTTAAGTAATTCTCTTGCTAATTGTTGTTTAGCAGGCCTGGGCTGGGCTTGAACCCACCAGCTTCAGTGTACGTGGCAGGCTCCCTACTCACTGAGCTATAGGCGCTGAGCCTTAACCATAATTTGAATTTGAGCTTTTTGTGATTCCAGAGAGCTTGTCTTATAGTATGCTTGCAGGCTACCATTACAATAAGGTAATTTCCTACCTGGCACTCTGGATAAGTGTTTATTATTATTATTATTAAATTTATTTATTTATTTTTGAGACAGAGCCTCAAGCTGTTGCCCTGGGTGGGGTGCTGTGGCATCACAGCTCACAGCAACCTCCAATTCCTGGGCTCAAGCGACTCTCCTGCCTCAGCCTCCCAAGTAGCTGGGACTATAGGCGCCTGCCACTGCACCCGACTATTTTTTGGTTGCAGCCGTCATTGTCGTTTTGGTGGGCCTGGGCTGGATTCGAACCCGCCAACTCAGGTGTATGTGGTTGGTGCCTTAGCTGCTTGAGCCACAGGCACTGAGCCTATTATTATTTTTTAGACAGAGTCTCACTTTGTCACCCTCAGTAGAGTCCTATGACATCATAGCTCACGGAAACCTCAAACTCCTCGGCTCAAGCAATTCTCTTGCCTCAGCCTCCCAAGTAGCTGGAGGTACAGGCACCTGCAATTTTTGGCTATTTTTTAGAGATGGGATCTCTTGCTCAGGTTGGTCTCAAACTCTTGAGCTCAGGCATCTACCCGCCTCAGCCTCCCAGAGTGCTAGGATTATAGGTGTGAGCCATTGCACCCGGCCAATCCAGTGTCTTTTATGTGATGGAGGAACCTCCAGAGTGGGTAGCAACTAATGGCAAGGAGGGAGAAGAATGAGGTCTTTGCTCGGTGAGTCTACTACAGGGCAAGGTCCCAGATGAGGGTAATGGGGAAGGGTCTGGTTGTATGTTCAGGGGGCACCTATAGAAGCAGAGGTCCTCCCATTGGGGTGCTTGTTGTGAAGAACAGTCAGGAGGGCCCCTAAGAGAGACTGCCAGAAATAAAAAGTCCCATACATGTACCTGTCACCCAAACCATGTGTAGTGAAGTCTCCCACACACTCTGGCTACGGCCACGAAAGGTGCTCAGCTGTGTCTCCATGACCAGGGACTCTCCCAGTAGGAAGATGAGGAACCATAGGTAGGAGGCAGAGTGGAGCAGGAACTTCAGCACGGGAATCTTGAGCAGGCGGCCCAGCTTTGGGGAAGGGAAGGAAAGCATGGCTCTCAGTCCTGTACAGTCTCTTCCTCCAGAGAGCCCTTTTGGACTGCTGAGCCTGCATTTGACACCCCTTTGTCAGACTGACTCACTCACTATTCTGAGAATGTGGTATATATGAGACTATGTATCGTCTCCTTTTTTTTTGGAGGCAGAGTCTCACTTTGTCGCCCTGGGTAGAGTGTGGTGGCTTCACAGCTCACAGCAACCTCAAACTCTTGGGCTCAAGTAATTCTCTTGCTTTAGCCTCTCAAGTAGCTGGGATTATAGGTGCCCAGCTATTTTTAGAGACCGGGTCTCATTCTGGCTCAGGCTGATCTTGAACCTGCGAGCTCAGGCAATCCACTGCCTCGGCCTCCCAGAGTGCTGGGATTACAGGCGTGAGCCACCACGCCTGGCCCTGTCTATTGTCTCCTTCACCACCATATGAAGTAGGCATTATTCTTCCCATTTCTGTTAGGAACTGAGGATCACAGAGGTAAAGTTAGTTTCCCTTGGAGGTCCCACAGCCTCTTCAAAGTCAGCCATATTAAAAAAATGAACCCATCATCTTCTATCCCATCTTGCTCCTTCCCCTCCTATGTCCCCACCTCATAAAATGAACCAGTAATCCAGTCCAGAGGCTCTCATACCCTCTGATAGTCTCCCTAACTCCTGCTCCCACCTGCCAATCCATCTTTCACACCCCCAAAGAGCATTCCAAAACACAAAACTATTGGTGGAACTCACCTCATTAACCCTACAGTTGCTTCCATCTTCACATGGCTTATAAGGCTCTGTGAGATCTGGCCTCTGCCCACTCCCATACCACCCATTATTTAATTCCTTTCAGAATTAAAGAATTCCTTCCAGTGCTTTACATTCTCTCTCTCTAGAACTTTGCACGTACTGTTCCTGCTTCCTGAATCACTCCTCTTCTTATTCCTTGCCTGGTTGACAGTGACAGGGCTTGTTCTTCATTTTGTCCCCAGTACCAGGCACAATGCCTGGCTCACGTAGGGTGTTGGGTTTTTTTTTTTTTTTTTGAGATGAGATTTTGCTCTGTTGCACAGGCTGGAGTGCAGTGGCGCAATCATAGCTCACTGCAGACTTAAATTCCTGGGCTCACGGGATCCTCCTACCTCAGTCTTCCAAGTAGCTGAGACCACAGATGCTCATTACCACGCCTGGCTAATTAAAAAAAAAAAATGTTTGTGGGCTGGGTGCGGTGGCTCACTTATAATCCTAGCACTCTGGAAGGCCAAGCAGGTGGATTGCCTGAGCTCACGAGTTCGAGACCAGCCTGAGCAAGAATGAGACCTGTCTTTAAAAAATAGCTGGGCATTATGGCGGGTGCCTATAGTCCCACCTACTTGTGATGCTGAGGCAAGAAGATCACTGGAGCCCAAGAGTTTGAGGTTGCTGTGAGCTATAACATCATGGCACTCAACCACAGAATGACTGAGTGAGACTCTGTCTCAAAAAAATTAAAAAAATGTTTGTAGAGATGGGGGGTCTCATTATGTTGCCCAGGCTGGGCTTGAACTCATGGCCTCAAGTGATTCTCCCACCTCAGCCTCCCAAATTGCTGTGATGACAGGCATGAGCCACTATGCCTGGCAAGAAAATATTTTAAGGGCTGCCAAAGAATTTGTAGTTGGGGTGGGATTCTCTTTAAGAGAGTATAGGGTTGTCAACAGGAAAGAGACCTCAGTTTAAAACTTGACACTGCAATTTATCATGTAGCCTTGACAAAAAGGAGCTGTGACTATTTCTATTCCCTGTGACTCAGATCCCTCCTCTATAAAATAGATGTGTATTGTCTACCTTCCAGAGCCATCTCAAATTACTTAAGGGGAACATTCACAAAATTATATACCCAAAGTGCCCTGCCCAGAGCCTAGCATAAAACAAGTACTCAGTAAGTGACAGTTATCATTAATCTTATTCTTATACCCGGGATTTGGGTGCCAGCCAGTAGCCAAGGCAGAGGAAGGGCATGGTGAGGAAGATGAGGAAGGCAACGAAGAGCTTCCAGATGGTGGTGCTTCCACGCCAGCCAGCCAGGTTCCCACACCAGATGGAGGACAGAACTTGCTGGCAGATAGGGTGTGCTACAAACTAAGCAGAGAGGCCCATGAACAGAGGAGGTGTGGCCAGGCAGGGAGGGGAGGGGAACATTGGGTGCACAACCCTCACTTCTCTATCACTGAGGTAGACCTACCCCTTTTCCCTCCCCACATGAAGTTCCCCAAGAGAAAGGCAGCTTGCTTTTCGTGTGACCATGGGCAGACCCCACCCCCTCTAGGCCTTGTTCTATGAACAAGGAAGCTGAACTCTTAAGATTTTCCTAGACTCTTTGGATCCTACATTTTTGATTCTAAGTCAGGAAGTGATGGTTAGAACTGAGCACCCAAGACCCACAATTCCCAGGTTCCCTGACTTTTTAAGAGATGTGGGGCACCAGCCTGGATGGTGTTAAGGAAGGGAGAAGAGGGAAAGTGGGGTTTACTGTTTTGGGGGCAGAGATGGGGTACCATTATGAAGGAAAGCTTATGGTTAAGCTCCTGGTGGGCTAGGGTATCTAAGGGAGGATGAGAGTGAGGAACAAGCGGCTGAAAGAGGGTAGAAAGGAAGCCTGTCTTTAGCCTAGGTAGGAGGTGTCTGAATGAACTACTTGGTATTTAAACCCTGATAGATCTACTCTAATCTTGCTTTATAGAGTGAGGCACTAAAGTCTAACAACAGAAAAGCCTGGACCAAAGTAACTTAGTAGGCTACTGGCAAAGCTGAGTCTAAGACCCAAATGTTCTGGTCTGAAGGTGGGTTCCTGGTGGGCAATAGGTCTTCTGCGGGCAAGAGAGAGGTTTGGGGCTTAGATAGAAGGTAAAAAGGGAGGGTTTTGGACCCACAGGGTCAAGGGCCTAGAAAGAAGGGTGCTCTGAATCAGGGTTCAGAGAACCCTGAGGAACCCTCAGGAAAAGGAAAAGGAGTTGCTTAGGATTAGAGTGGGAGACACTTAGAGGTGTCAGAGCAAGAGATCAGGGCAGGGCCCAGCTAACCCGCTTCTGGTTGTAGTTGACGGCCAGTCGTAGTCGAGCCAGGTTGGGGATGCCTTCTTCAAAGGCCTGCTCCTGGCCCTCGGCCTCAGTCTCGCTGTCTTCACCCAGGTCATTGAGCACTGCAGTGACCTCACTTTGGTTCCGGCACATGCCCAGCAGCTCAAAGCCATAGTCCTGACTCAGCGACTCCAGGGCAATGTATTCAGGCTATAGGAAAGTAGGTGCACAGGTACCTACCACCCTGTGAAGCCAGGCCTGCTCAATCAGACCACACCTCCCCAACAGCGGGCCTAGGCCACCTCTGTCCTGCCATTGCACCATCACTTCCTACATCTGGTGTCACTGGGTCATTGCTTTCTTTTCTCTTCACCTCATCTATCCTTCTTGCTATAATAAGGCACCTCCTGTGTTACTTTGCTTATCTGGTGCCCTCTCTACCTCATTACTAAGTCACTTCAACCCAAACCCCTCTGTCCTCTCCCATCCCTGCACTTCCCTTTTCAGGTCCCCATTTCCTGTCCCACTTTTACTCCTATGACTTTCATGTGCTCATTTAATTAACCCCTTTTGAGTACCCACCCTATATGAGAACCTGTGCTGACAATTTTGGGAGGTGCGGGAATGGATAAGGAATTCTTGGCTCCACTTTATCAATCCTATGCTCACTTTTACTGAGAATCCAGGCGAGGCTATCAGGAAGCTAAGTCTGAGTCCCAGCACTGTCCCTCTGGGTTACAGTGGGCAAAATTCTTCCCCTTTCCAGGCCTCAGCTTCTTTGCTATAATGTGGGGATGATAATTTTGCTATGTCTCCCTTTTGAGCAGCAGTGAGAATGGAGGGAAAGTCCTTCAGAAAGGAGCTCCCTTTCCTGCTGGCTGCACAGGGGGGGCTTTTCACTCTTCTAGCCTTCCATGTCTCTCGGTGGGGCAGCATTCTCTCCCCCCAGCTTGCATGGCACAAGCCATCCTTTCCTAAGTCTTTGTTTTGGTTCCCCCACCTAATGGTAATCTTGACGATGGGGACCAAGTCTGGCTTGATGCACAGGAGATGTCAGCGGATAAGTGATGGATGAACTGGAGTGGTGGTATCAAAGCCCGCTGGCTTCATGCATTCTCCGTCTTTCCTGCACAGGGTCTCTCTTGCACTCATCTCCATGAGCGCCTTCTGCTACCTGAGAGCCTTTGCTGGACTGTAGCCACACCTCACCTTCCTGCTCCTTCTCACTTGTATTAAACCACCTACTTCTGTAGCTAAACTTAATGCTGCTGCTTCTAAGGAGTCTTCCCTGATCACAACAGCTGTACTTTCCTGACCTGTTTTCTGGACTTTGAAAACTCTGTTAGTACCATACATAGGGGCAATGAATGAAGTTGAGTGTCCTTTAAGTGTCTATGCTGCAGGGGGGAACATATAGCAGGTACTCAGAAGAGACATTACTGAACATCACCTCCAAGTCTGTCAGGCTGCTTTTTTTTCTTTTTCTTTTACTTTTCCCCCTCCCTCCCTCCCTTTTCTCCCTTCCTGCCTCCTTTCTTTTTTTTGAGACAGAGTTTCACTATGTTGCCCTTAGGAGAGTATCATGGCATCACAGTTCACAGCAATAATTCTTGGGCTTAAGCGATTCTCTTGCCTCAGCCTCCCAAATAACCGGACTACAGGCACCCACCACAATGCCCAGCTATTTTTTGGTTGGAGTTGTCATTGTTGTTCAGCAGGCCTGGGCCGGGTTTGAGCCCACCAGCCTGGGTGCATGTGGCCGGCACCCTACCCACTGAGCTACAGGCACCGCCCATTTTCTTTTCTTTTTCTAAAAAAAGAGACACGGTCTTCCTCTGACACCCAGGCTGGGGTGTAGTGGTACTATTATAACTCATGTGATCCTTTTGCTTTAGCTTCCCAAGTAGCTGGGAGTGCAGGGATACACCACTGTGCCTGGCTAATATTTCAAATTATTTATAGAGACAGTCTTGCTATGTTGCCCAGGCTAGTCTCGAACTCCTGGCCTTAAGCAAAACTACCATCTTGGGACCTCCCAAAGTGCTGAGATTGTAAATGTGAGCCACTGCACCTTCTGTTTATCTATGTTCTCTCTCCTCCCTCAGACAGACTTAGAGCTCCCTTAGCATGTCTAGTGACTGCTCTCTGCCATCAGAATGGAATCCCTCTCAGAATGGGGTTCTAGGGTTTCCGGAGAACAGAAAGTAGGCCTCCTCCTCTTTCTGTTGCTTTCCATTTCCCAGAACACCCATCACAGGCCCAACCATGCTCCAGTGGAGTAACAGGTAAGGGGAACCAAAGGTAGGGGGAAGAATGAAAAACTGACCTTAAATTCAGGCTCCTTGCGTGCAAGGCGCCTGAGCTCACGGCTGAGTTGGAAGGCAGCCAGCATTGCATCTTCACTGGCCAGTGAGAGGTGGGCCCTGCTGGCAATGCCACGGTAGGTGTTGATGCGAGACAGGGAGAACTTCAGCAGGTCATAGCGGCGTGCATTGCTGCACTCAAGGCAGGCACAGGACACTGGGTGAGGCCGGGCAATGGTGTGACCCTGGTCCATAAGTAGCTGTGCGATTTCATACAGGTCCTTCTGGCAGGCCAGGGTGAGTGGAGTGACACCGGGTGCAAAGCGGGAGCCATCAATTGATGAGTCAAAGAAAGCCAGTGAGAAAGATCTAGTGTCTACTTTGCGACCCTTCTCCCTTTCCAACCGGGCCAGTAGGCGACGCACTGCTGCTGGCTGGTTTGTGTCCACAGCCACTAGCAGGGCTTCATGGATCTGTCGGAAGTCAAACTTGACACTGGTCAACAGCACATCAGTAATGGTCTCATGACCCAGGCGGATGGCCAGGTTGAGAGCTTCCCTCCAGGAGCGGTCTTCTGCTTCCTCCACATTCCTCAAAGGCCCCCCTGGCCCATTGCTCATGGCTTCAACCCCAGACTCCAGCAGCTGCTGCACGAGACCCAGATGACCTTCCTGGATGGCACTCAGGAGTGGTGGTGGAAACTTGAGCTTTTTGTTCACGATTTCCGTCCAGTTAGGCTGTGGCTGGATGTAGTAGTGGAGAGGTGGGTCCTTGAGTTTCCAGCTTCCTTAATTTTGGGGCCTCCCTCACCCCTCTACTTCTAGATCCTAACCCTCTATACCCAGCCATTATTAATTATAACAGTATCCCAAACACAAATCTGGAAGAAATGATCTTATTCACCATTTTATTGTGTAAATTCTCAGGTTAGGCAAGTGGCAGGACTGGTTGTAACTGGGAACCCTTTCCTCAGTTTGACTTCTACCCCCACAGGAACCACCTCACAGTGTGGTCACATGTGGGTATCTTGAGAAAGGGTAGGTAAGAGCAGGTGACAGGGCTATACAGGGAGCCTAACCCCACATGCAGGCACAGATGTCTGGGACCAGCTCCCATCTTGTTGACTTCATCCATCCCTCTGAAAGTCCCAGAGGCTCTGCAGAGGGCAAGTCCAGACATGTCCACATAGGAGGGTCTTTCACCTGCCTTTCCCTAACCTCCTCAGCTCTGAGCAGGACTCCAGCAGGATCCCAACATGCTCCCCTACCACCAACCCCCCAGCTTTGCCCTCTGCTGCTCTGGAAGGCACTTCTTCCCCTCCATGCCACCTTGTCCCTCATCTGCCAGGGCCAGTCCCATCTTCACTGCTCTTCTCTTCTGTGCCCAGGCTCAGGATTCCAGGGGCTCTTCTCCCACTCACAGAGGTGAAGAACCAGAATGCCCCTGCCACTCCTCTAGAATAATCTGTTTTATTCACAGCTAGAAATGGGACCAGGATGGGGCAAGATAAGGGAGAAGGCCTCTTACCGTGAGGGGATCCATGGCTGTGCCCACCTCTGCTGGCAGGGACCAACAGACCGAGTTCCTGCTGTCTGCTCCCCTGACTGTGCCCAGCATTCTCCTACCCATTCAAAACCCCGCCTTGGGCCCTCCCTTTGCAGGGCCAGATGCTACCCCTCTGCCCTATACCCTGGGGACCAAGAGAACTGGTATCAGTGCCACACTGTGAAATCTTCTGGGAAAGGGGAGAGAAGGCATATTAACTCAAAGAAGATGGGAATAGAATTTGGAATGTCAGAGCTTGAGGAGACCTTTGAGAGTCTCTGGTCCAACTACCTCATTATGCAGATGGGAAACACGAATCCGTCCAAGGTTAGACAGCCAAGCTAGGACCACTAGGTTCCCTATCATAGCTCCGTGAATGGGAAGATGGAGGATTTGCTCTCTCAGTTATTGAAGGTTAATTCTGGGTTCCAAGATAAATAACTTGTTTAAAGTCACATAGCAGCACCATTAGCTGATTATACCCGGGAAAGGAACACACAAAGTACACTGAGAATTAAGATCATGGGATGCTGGATATCAGTCTCATGTGCAAAACCCACTCTCACTTTCCCAGTACACTACAGGATCTTATCTGTCAGGCAGTGTTTTTCTTTTCACTGGGACTCTATTTTCCTTTCAGAAAAATAGTGGTGCCTGTGGCTCAAGGAGTAGGGTGCCGGCCCAATATACCAGAGGTGGCAGGTTCAAACCTGGCCCTGGCCCAAAATAAAAACAAAAAACCTGGTCCCAGTCAAACTGCAACAGAAAAATGGGCATGAGGATGTGCATCACTCATGGATAGGAAGACGTTCTGAATAGTGTCCCAAGGCCCAGAACTTCCAAGGGGGAAAAAAATAACATACTTTTTCTTAGGAGAATTGGGTGCCATGGTCACAGAACCCTTGACAACTGGGCATGGGAAATCAGGCTGGGCACAGAGGTGCCCTCAGGCAGAGTCCTGAGGGAATGAGTAGAGGGAAAGAGAAAGGGAGGCTTGGCTTCATTGCCCTTCCCAGATGTCAAGAGATCCATCCTTGGCTTGGTGCCTGTGGCTCAAGTGGCTAAGGCGCCAGCCACATACACCTGAGCTGGCGGGTTCGAATCCAGCCTGGGTCCGCCAAACAATAATGACAGTTGCAACCAAAAAATAGCTGGGTGTTGTGGCGGGCACCTGTAGTCCCAGCTACTTGGGAGGTGGAGGCAGGAGAATCGCTCGAGCTCAGGAGTTGGAGTTTGCTGTGAGCTGTGATGCCACGGTACTCTACCCAGGGTGACAGCTTGAGGGTCTGTCTCAAAAAAACAAACAAACAAACAAAAAACCATCCTCCAGTCTTAGTCTTAGAGGATGGCCCAAACCACAGGATCTCATGGCTCATGCTTCAGGGACCTCCCCACACACGCTGGCATGCTCTTCTACTTCTGCAGCTGAGAAGTGCAATTGGCAGATAGGGCACTGGACCCAGGAAATGGATGATGAGCTCTCTGGAGAAGATGGCGGTGAATATGGTGATGAGAAGGAAGAAGCTGGACAAGGCAAGGAAATCTCTCCACAGGCAGCAGCATGCAAGGGAAGAATCTTAGTGCTGAAGGAGCCTATGGGGAGAGAAGGAAGTGAACAAAACTGAGCCTTCTCCCAGACAGGATACCACCCCAAGAACTCTGAAGGAATTTATCCTGCCAAAATGCAGCTGTTTTTTGCACGATATTTACTATGGTTGAATATTACATCTGAGAGACACTATAATGTATGCATCAAACATTTATTAAGTGTTTATTATGTTCCTAACAGTATGCTAGGAGCTGAGGGATATAAACCAGGCTTGTCCTTATGGAATGTGGAGTTTTGTGGTAAAGATACATTGATAATGTAAATAACATTGATAAAAGCAGATGGTGAGATGAGGTAAGCCCAAGGGAATCAGAGAATGCTGCAGAAGTTCAGTGAGATTATATGGGCAGATCAGAGAAGACTTAGCAAAGAAGTATCATTTGAACATGGACTTAAAGAGTAAGTAGAATTCGGACATGGAAAAAAAAGTTATGAAGGGAAATCCTGGCCCTCTCTGATAGTGTTTTATGTGGTTTGGTTTTCCGCTTATTCTTGGGACAGGCCCAATGTACCGTCCTCAGCTTGGCCAACACAATGTGAGCAGGTGTTCAATATACTTGACTAAAAGTATAGTTACATATCTGGGAGCTGCAGAGATCACAAAGACTAAGTCCAAACCAAAATATTTTTGGCATTACCCCCTGGTCTCCCATTCCTCCTTCAAGGAATGCGCAGTTGTTACATAACAATTGTCTGTACCCAAGCATCTTACCTGCACAGATCGGGCAATGTCCATTATCCTGCCTACTACTGTTTGGGGCTTGGGTTCGGTGTTGTTTTCTTTGCTGTGCTCTTGCTGTCCCCCTCCTGTTTGACTGAGACTTAGAGTTGAATGGAGGCCTGTGAGAAAGAACAGTTAAAGATCAGCTACGAGTAAGAGGCCATTAGGGTTGAAGGAGCCTAGAATCAGGGCAAAAATAAGTAGAATAGTTGATGTGTACCTAGAAACCCTGGGTTAGAGTCCTATTTTTCCCACTTGACACACAAAACTTGAGGGAAGATGTTTAATCTTTGAATATCTGAGAACAGAGCTTCTATCACTGCTTTCAGGTTTTTTTTATTAAATACCTGTATAATGTACATACCATAAAATTCACCCTTTTAAAGTATGCATTCAGCCGGGTGTGGTAGCTCACACTTGTAATCCCAGTACTCTGGGAGGCCAAGGCAGGTGGATTGCTTGTGCTCAGGAGTTTGAGACCAGCCTGACCAAGAGTGAGACCCCATCTCTAAAAATAGCCTGGTGTTGTGGCAGGCACCTATAGTCCCAGCCCACTTGGGAGGCTGAGGTAAGAGGATTGCTTAAGCCCAAGAGTTTGAGGTTGCTGTGAGCTATGACAGCATAGCATTCTCCTGAGGGGAACAAAGTGAGACTCTGTCTCAAAAAAAAAAAAAAAAAAAAAAAAGTGTGCATTCAATGGTTTCAATATATTCACAAGGTGTATAATCACAACTATCTAATCTAGAACATTTGCAAAATCCCTGAAAGAAACTCTGACCTCTTTAGCAGTCACTCCTCATTCCGCTGACCCATATACACTAACAATCTCTTATCTACTTTCTGTTTCTATAAATTTTCCTATTCTGGACATTGCATATAAATGAAATCAACATATGTTCTTTTGTGACTGACTTCTCATACTAGCATGTTTTTAAGGTTCATCCACGCTGTAGCAGTACTATATTTCTTTTATATGGCTGAATAATATTCCATGGTTTATCAGCTGGTAAACACTTAGGTTGTTTACACTTTTTGGCTATTATGAACGAACATTTGCTGCCATAAACATTGCTTACAGGATTTTTTGTGAACACCTGTTATAAATTATTTGGGGTATTTACCTAAAAGTAGAATTGCTGGGTAACATGATTACTGTACGTTTAGGTTCTTGAGATACTGCCAAACTGTTTTCTAAAGCAGCTGTACTATTTAACATTTCCATTGGCAACATATGAGCGTTCCAGTTTCTCTATATCTTTTTTTTTTTTTTATGAGATAGAGTCTCACTTTATCGCCCTTGGCAGAGTGCCGTGGTGTTATAGCTCACCGCAACCTCAAACTCTTGGGTTCAAGCGATTCTCTTGCCTCAGCCTCCCAAGTAGCTGGGACTATAGGTACCCACCATAATGCCCGGCTATTTTTAGAGACTAGGTTTCACTCTGGCTCAGGCTGGTCTCAAACCTGTGAGCTCAGGCAATCTACCTGCGTTGACCTCCCACAGTGCTAGGATTACAGGTGTGAGCCACTGTGCCTGGCTAGCTTGAGCATCTTTTTATGTGCTTATTAACCATTTGTATGTCTTCTTTGCAGATAAGTGTATTCAATCCTTTGTCCATTTTAAAAAATAGGTTATCTTTTTATTGTTGACTTTTATTTTATTTATTTATTTATTTATTTATTTATTTATTTATTTATTTATTTATTTATTTTCTTCTTTGATTTTTGTATTGTTGACTTTTAAAGGTTCTTTATGTGGCCCAGATGCAAGAATCTTACTGAATATGTGATACGTAAATATTTTCTCCCATATTCTTTTAACTTTCTTAGAAATGTCCTTTGAAGCAGAAAATATTTAAATTTTGATGAAGTCCATGAGATGCAGTGTACTCATATGCAGGTTCTGGTTCACTACAAGCTGCCTCCTTGCCTAGATCCAAACCTGACAACATGTGCACAAGGACATCTTTTCTCTACTACCCTTACATCTCCACTACTCTAAGAGATCAAGACTTAGGTGCAAAGATACTCTCTGACCTAACTGAAGCCAAGAGCAGGGAGCCAAATGCAGTGGTTTGTGCCTATAGTTCCATCTACTTGGGAGGCTGGGATAGGATGATTGCTTGACATCAGGAGTTTGAGACCAGCCTAGGAGATACAGTGAGACCCTAACTTTTTTTTTTTTTTTAAGAGACAGAGTCTCACTTTATCACCCTCGTTAGAGTGCCAAGGTGTCACAGCTCACAGCAACCTCCAACCTCCGACCCTTTTGCCTCGCCTCCCAAGTAGCTAGGATTACAGGTGCCCACCACAACGTCTAGCTATTATTTTGTTGCAGTTTGGCCGGGGCTGGGTTTGAACCCATCACCCAGTGGCCTACTCACTGAGCCACAAGTGCTGCCCTAGACCCTAACTCTTAACAAAAAAAAAAAAAAAAAGAGCTGGGTCCCTCATGCTTGCACTATGGGGGGCCAATCCTAGCACTGTGGGAGGCCAAGGTGGGTGGATTGCTTGAGCTCAGGAGTTTGAGACCAGGCTGAGCAAGACAGTGAGACTGCTCCTACTGAGAATAGAAAAATTGGCCGGGTATTGTGGGTGCCTGTAGTCCCAGCTACTTAGGAGGTAAGAGGATTGCTTAATCCCAAGAATTTGGTATTGTTGTGAGCTATGATGCCTTGATATTCTACCCAGGGTGATAGAGTGAGACTCTGTTTCAAAAAAAAAAAAAAAAAAAAAGGAGGCTATGCACAGTGGCTCATGCTTATAATCCCAATGTTTTGGGAGGCTGAGATTGACGGATTATTTGAGGCCAAGAGCTCAAGACCAGTCTGAGAAACACAGCGAGACCCCCATCTCTTCAAACATTAGAAAAATGAGCCAGAGATAGTGGTGTGTGCCTATAGTCCCAGCTTCACATGAGGCTGAGGTAGGAAGATCACTTGAGTCTGGGAGTTTGAGGCTGCAGTGAGCTGTGATGATCCCACTGCACTCTAGCTCAGGTGACAGAGGAAGACTCTGTTTCAAAAACAAAAAAAGAGTGTGGGAAGAAGGAGGAAGGACAGCTACATAAGGGCAGTACATTTTGGGGAGGTAATTTTAGGTGTTTCATGTTGACCTACTTACCTCTGGTCTTGCACTTTCTGTCTTTTCATCCTGCCCACATCATCATTCTTGGAGCTTTGCTCCTCTGTTCTGGGCTCTGTGTTAAAAATGCTCATTAAAACTAGCTCATTAGCAAAAGAATCCTCACACTTTTCATTCTTTTAAGACTATTCTTTCTGTCTTCTTTGCTTACTAATTTTTCCTTAGTCTTCATGTCTTAGATGAAATGATAATTCCTCTGAAGCCATTCCATTATGTTTTTCCTGGAAAGTACTTATCACAGTTTTAAGTTTTAAATTTATTTGTGTGACATGGACATGTGTTGCTCTATTAGGGTAGGAATGTTGCTATTTTATTTACTGTGGTATCCCTGGCACCTAGCACAGTGATCAGCACATAAGAGATGTTCAGAAAATAGCTGTCAAATGAGCATTAATAAAAAACCACTATCTGTCCAGTTATCCAGTATTTATAAAATTCTTTATACAGCATTTAATATTACTTCTTTTCTTTTCTTTTTTTTTTTTTTTTTGAGACAGAGCCTCAAGCTGTTGTCCTGGGTAGAGTGCTGTGGCATCACAGCTCACAGCAACCTCCAACTCTTAGGCTCAAGTGATTCTCCTGTCTTGGCCTAAGTAGCTGGGTCTACAGGCACCTGCCACAATGCCTGGCTATTTTTTGGTTGTAGCCATCATTGCTGTTTGGCGGGCCCAGGCTGGATTTGAACCCACCAGCTCAGGTGTATGTGGCCGGCGCCTTAGCTGCTTGAGCCACAGACACCGAGCCAGCATTTAATATATTTCAATGTGCTTTCATAGCTCCAGTGCCCAGCCTATAGTAAGTGTCCCAAAATGATTAGTTCCCTTCTGTTCTCCTCTTAAAATAATGAGACAGTTTTTCTTTCATAGTAGACAGCTTTAAGAATGGTTATTGTCTCCTGATATTCATGCCTCCCCCTGAGTGTGAGCTGGACTTGGTAACTTGCTTCTAATGAACAGAATCTGGTATGCAGTAAAATCAATGGAATGGTATTTCTGTGACTAGGTTACAAAAGATTGTGATTTCTCTCTCTTTCTCTGGGGATACTTCTTGCTCTCTCATTTGCTCATTCTGATGAAACAAGCTGCCATCCTGTGAGATGCTCCACGGAGAGGCTCTCACAGCAAAGGAACTAAGGGAAGCCTAAGGCCAACAGTCCCTGAGGAACCGCGTATCACCAACAGCTAGATGAGTGAGTTAGGGAGCAGATCTTTTCCAGTTGAGTCTTGAGATGACTGCAGCCTGTGACAAACCCAGAGCTGGAGGACCCAGCTAAGCCATGCCCACATTTTTAACTATAACAAACTGTGAGATGGTACATGTTTTAAGCTGGTAAGTTTTAGGGCAATTTCTCATTCAACACGAGATAACCAATATGCCCTATTTTTGCAATGAAATTATATACTCATTAGTTTACTATTTTGTTTAGTCCTTTGAAATGCATGCCTTTTTTTTTTTTTTTTTTTTTTCAGTTTTGGTTGGGGCCAGGCTTGAACCTGCCATGGGGCTTACTCCCTACTCCTTGAGCTACAGGCACCACCTTCACTATTTTTATTTGTATGCCTTTCTTTTTTTTTTTTTTTTTTTTGGTCCTTTGAAATGCAGATAAACATTTTCCTTTTAAATTTTCACACTAAAACAATAAACCATTCTGTTTTGTTAATTTTTTTTCTTTTTTTTGACACAGAGTTTCACTTTGTCACCCTCGGTAGAGTGCCATGTTGCCACAGCTCACAGCAACCTCCAACCCCTGGGCTTAGGCAATTCTTTTGCCTCAGTCTCCTGAGTAGCTAGGACTACAGGTGCCTGCCACAACACCTGGCTATTTTTTGTTGCACTTTGGCTGGGGCCAGGTTCAAACCCGCCACCCTTGGTATATGGGGCCAGCGCCCTACCCACTTAGCCACAGGTGCTGCCCCTGTTTTGTTAATTTTACAAAGCTTCCTATCGCTTCCTGTCTAGCATAGTAAAATGAATAAGAGTTTTAGGATGCAAATCCTGGCTCTACTACTTAACTAGCTGTGTGACTCAGAAAATACCTCCAGGAATGCCAAATTCTTTTGTAAAATGAGGATAACAACAGGTATTTTCTAAGTTTGTTGTTAAACATTAAGTAAAAATGCCCAGCAATGTCTAATACAAAGAAGAATTTTAAACTTTCTTATTCCTTTCTTCCTCTGTGGTAAAATTACACTATTCTCCCACTTTATTTCTGTAATAAACTACATATACCAGTACTCTGATTTATTTATCTTTCTGAGATAATCACAGAACAAGAAGACTAGATACTTTTTGGTTTAATTCTTTTACTTTAAAGATGAGGGAACTGAGGCCCAAAGAATAAAGATTCCTATTTCCTAGATTCCCAAGCCAGTGCTCTGTCAATTACTATACAATATTTGATTTCTCTCTAATAAAAAAACACTGAAAAGTGTCTTTTTTTAGTGCATGAAGTCCTACTTGTGAGTCGTTCCTATATAGCAATGGTACATTCAGAGAGAAAGGTCATTGCTAGGGACTGTAAAGAGCAGGTCAGGGGCCTTACCTGTACTATCTGGATGACTGGTACCTGGTTCTGTGTAGTTGTTCTCTGGGCTTCCCATCCTGGCTGGAGGTGTCCGGAGGGCAGCTGAAAGCACCATGCGGGCTGAACGCCCCAGACCCCCCGGCTGCAGCTGTGTTAGCATGTTCCTAAGCTCTGAAATTTTCTTGGTGTTTCTGCAGGGAAACAGAGTATATGGTTTCATTCGAGACATAGACCTCATTCTGCTCACCCAAGTCAATGGCATTTAACCAAAAAAGCTGGTTTGATATATAGATAGGGTTAGGCTTAGGTATGTGATGATTCAGCAAACCCAGGTTGGGTTTGTGCCTAGAGTGACTTGGCAGACTTTTTCTTCCAGGAGAAAGATCTGAGAAGTGGCTGGGAAACCCCCACTCTGGCAGCTACGTACGTCTGGGGATCTGGGAAGAATGTCCTCCGGATGGAAGGATTAGCCAACCAGGGGCTCAGACCAGAGTCCTGAACATCAGAAGATCCCTGAGAAGAAAAGGGAGAAATATGAAATACCAGGATTTACCACTAGGGGACACTGCTACCCAGTGCCAGGGCCTACTTTGAACTGATCGGACTATTTTGGGATAATTACAGAATTATTCTCTTCTAAATATTATTTAATAATATTGTTTACTTTTTCTTTGAGACGGAGCCTCAAGCTATTGCCCTGGGTAGAGTGCCATGGCATCACAACTCCAAGCAACTTCCAACTTACTGGGCTTAAAGGATTGATTTTCTTGCCTCAGCCTCCCAAGTAGCTGGGATTACAGGTGCCCGCTACAACACCTGGCTATAGTTTGGTTGTAGCTGTCATTGTTGTTTGGCAGGCCCAGGCTGGATTCGAACCTGCCAGCTCCAGTGTGTGTGGCTGGCACCTTAGTCGCTTGAGCTACAAACGCCAAGTCACAATATTGTTTACTTTTCAGTATGATTTATTTGTGATCAATTCTGTTCACCTACCATTTTTAGACATCTATAGAGGTTTGTGTATGTATGTATGTATACATAGGTATCACAGCTCTAGCATTAATCACTCTAGCTATCACAGAGATTTTATAATAACCTCGCTTTTAGCCCTAGAAATATCTATGTGCAATAATCTCCCAGTAGATCTTTTCTGCATAAAGATTTTATTTACGTGGTATGCTAGTTTTTAATTTTTTTTTTTTTAGATATAAAAGTCTAAGTTTATTTTGGAGAGAGGGAAAGAAAGTAAGGAAGAAAAGGAGGGAGAAATGGTGTGGCATCCCAAAGAAAAAGTTTTTTTTTTTATAGTTTCTTAATTCTTTGTCAAAATTCAGTTTATCTGTGACTATTTCCTTTTTTTATTTATCCAAATTTCTTCCCCCATTGAAAAAGTATTTTTCTTTAATTTCCAGCTCTGTTCTTCCAACATAGTTTTTTTTTTTTTTTTTTTTTTGAGAGTGTCTTTCTCCATTGCCTAGGATAGAGTTTTTTTTTTTTGAGTGTCTTGCTCCAGTGCTGTCATTATAGCTTGCTTATAACTTCATACTTCTGGGATCAAATGATCCTCCTGCCTCAGCCTCCCAAGTAGCTGAGACCACAGGTGAACGCTACCATGCCTGACTAATTTTTCTTTCTTTCTTTCTTTCTTTTTTTTTTTTTTTTGTAGAGACAAGGTCTCAGGGTATGGTTCTCACTCAGGCTGGTCTAAAACTCCTGACCTCAAGTGATCCTGCCACTTTAGCCTCCCAATATGCTAAAATTATAAGTGTGAATCACCATGCCCAGCCCATCAGCAATTCTTGTAAAGGTAAATGTCTTTCTTGCAAAGCATGGCTTTGGCTTCATTTTCATTCACTGTTTAATATTTTCCAATTTTGCCATTATAATCCCTTTTTGTACTTAGCATTAATTTTGAAATATTTTAATTTTCCAGGGTTTTCATTTTTTTTTACCTTTCTTATGAATGTTAGAGTGAATACTACTAAAAGGGGTATGGGCATGTAGAGATAATTAATTTAACTTTAACTCTGAATGAAATTAATCATTAGGAATTGAGCTTCTGAGCACAGGGTAGTTGGTGTCCTGGCCTAGGTTCAAATCTACTCCAAGACTTATTTGGCAGTGTGACCTGGGATACTGCACTAAATTTCTGTATTTGTGTTTCGTACTAGAAAATTGGTGATCATAATAACCATATTTAGAAGGTTAAAAGCCCTTATGTTCTGCTTTTATAATAAAATACCAATTGGAATGATTCATTAGGAAATTTAGACAAATTATAAAATTGAGTACCATCAATTTGTTTCCATCTGTCTCTTGTAGAAATGTTTCAGGACCTCCTTTACCACTGTCTCATAAGGTATTGGCATGTATGTTTCACCCTGCTGTTGATGTTCAATGCCTTTCTGACATGGTTCTGGAGTTGCTGACTCCTTTTCTCCTCGGCTCCACTATGGTCTTAGAGGTGCAGAGGAATTTAGGTGGCCAAAATAGAAAAGATTCTGGGAAACCTTATTTATCCTAAAATTAGTGTGACCATATGTCCTGGTTTGCCTGGGACAGTTCTGCTTTATGTCTGTTGTCTCAGTGTAATTATTAATAGCACTCTCTTTTGCCCTTAAAGTACCTTGGTTTCAATGATAAGTTTTATGCTGACTCTATCTACAATTCCCCTTTGAAAGATTACTTATAAAAAAACAAACAAAAAAGAAAGGTCACTTATATAATGAACATTTACACAAAAAGCTTACTTTGCTCTAGGCATTGTTCTCATTGTTCTAGGTGCCAGGAATGTGTTACAGAACAAGACAGACAGCTCCACAATCTCACAGAGTTTCCATTTTATTGAATTTCCAGGTTAACAGAGATCTAGTTCCATTCATGTCAGCTCTCAGCACTGCAATAATGGAACGTGGGAGCGCACACCAAACTAAACTGCCTCTCTCCTTTTAGTTTTTTTTTAGCCCTTTCCATAATAGAAGAACAAATCTCAGACCAAGTTTGACTTTATCTCAGTTCTCTGGGTCTCTCCTAAGGCTGTACTATAGAAGCATTTATTTTTCCCTTCTTGATGCTGTCTTTTCTTTTTCTCAGTAACTTCAACAGCAGTAACTCTCTTTTTTTTTTTTTTTTTTTTGCAGTTTTTGGTCAGGGCTGGGTTTGAACCCGCCACCTCCAGCATATGGGGCTGGTGCCCTATCCCTTTGAGCCAAAGGCGCCGCCCAACAGCAGTAACTCTTGTGAGGTTCACTCCTGTGAATTGGAATTCCTTTGGATGTCAAGCATTGTGCATAGGAAGCAAAAAGGTAAAATGACAGGAGACTTGATTTCTAATCTGAACTCTGTTCTGACTCATTGTACAACTTTGGATCTATAAGTATCCCTTTCTGAGATATAAAAAGAGGTGGTTGGGGCATGATGATCTCTAGGTTTTTTTTTTTTTTTCATCTCTAAAATTACGAGTTGGGCTTTGTGTATTAAATATTGTGGCTGGGAACAGTGGCTCATGCCTGTAATCCTAGCACTCTGGGAGGCTGAGGCCAGTGGATTGCATGAGCTCAGGAGTTCCAGACCAGCAAGACCCCATCTCTACTAAAAATAAAAAAAATTAGCCAGCCTTTATGATGGGCACCTGGAGTCCTAGCTACTCAGGAGGCTGAGGCAAGAGGATTGCTGGAACGCAGGCATTTGAGGTTGCTGTGAGCTATGACACCATGGCATGGCACTCTACTCAGGGCAATAGAGTGAGATTCTGCCTCAATAAATAAATAAATAAACAAATAAAATAATAACTTTTTTTTTTTTTGAAACAGAGTCTTATTATGTCACCCTTGGTAGAGTGCCGTGGCATCACAGCAACCTCCAACTTTTTGGACTTAAGTGATTCTCTTGCTTCAGCCTCCCAAGTAGCTGGGACTACAAGTGCCTGCTACAACGCTATTTTTTGTTGCAGTTGACGTTGTTGTTTAGCTGGCCTGGCCTGGTTAGCTGGCCCGGCCTGGTTAGCTGGCCCAGTCTGGTTCGAACTGGCTATACCCTTGGCCTATGTGGCTGGCGCTGTAACCACTGTGCTATGGGTGCTGAGCCAAACATTTGTATTTTTAAGTGAAATATACTGGAGGGAACTGGCTTGGAAAGATAAATGGAGACAAGAAAGCAGGAGGAGAGGAGTCAGATAGGCTTAAGAAAAAAAAGTAATTAGAAAACTGGCTGAGGCCGGTAGATGAAAGTCTTCTACTAGAAGATGCCATCTAAAACTGTGTTTTTGTTTTTCTTCTTTTTTTTTTTAGAGACAGAGTCTCATTTTGTTGCCCTTGGTAGAGTGCCATAGCGTCACAGCTCACAGCAACCTCCAACTCCTGGGCTTAGGTGATTCTCTTGTCTCAGCCTCCCAAGTAGCTTGGGACCACAGGCACCTGCCACAACGCCCAGCTATTTTTTGTTTGCAGTTTGGCCAGGTCTGGGTTTGAACCTGCCACCCTTGGTATATGGGGCCGGTACCCTGCCCACTGAGCCACAGGTGCCCCCCCATCTAAAACTTTCTAATAAATATAGAAAAATGAGGCCTGTAGCACAGTGCTTATGGCACCAGCCACATACACCAAGGGTGGTGGGTTTAAACCCAGCCTGGGCCAGCTAAACAACTGCAACAAATAAATAGCTGGGCATTGTGGCAGTGCCTGTGGTCCCAGCTACTTGGGAGGTTGAGGCAAGAGAATTGCTTAAACCCAAGAGTATGAGGTTGCTATGAGCTGTAATGCCATGGCACTCTACCCAGGGTGACATGGTGAGACTCTGTCTTAAAAAAAAAAAAAAAAAAAAGAGAAAGAAAGAAAAAGAAAAATGAGCCTGGCATTGTGGCTTACATCTGTAGTCCCAGCTACTCAGGAAGCTGAGGCAGAAGGAATGGTTGAACCCAGGAATTTGAGGTTGCTGTGAGCTAGGCTGATGCCATCGCACTCTAGTGTGGGGCAACAGAGTAAGACTTTCTCTCAAAAAAAAAAAAAAAAAATTCTACTCTTGTGAGCACAGAAATGATAAGAAAGTTAAACAGCCTTATTCCTTATGTGGAGAAGGTTGTAGTGGTCTGGATAGAAGATCAAACCAGCTATGACATTACCTTAAGCCAAAGCATAATCCACAACAAGACTCTTACCTCTCTTAAATTGTATAAAGGCTGAAAGAGGTGAGGAAGCTGCAAAAGAAAAGAAGGAAGCTAGCAGAGGGTTAGTTCATGAGGTTTAATAAATGAAGCAATCTCGATAACATAAAAGTACAAGGTGAAGCAGCAAGTGCTAATGGAGAGAAAATTTGTAGCAAGTTATCCAGAAGATCTAGCTAAGGTCATTGAGGAAGGTGGCTATACTCAAAAGATTTTCAATGTAGATGAAACAACCTTCCACTGACAGAAGATACTATCTAAAACCTTTATAGCTAAAGAAAAATCAACTCCCGGCTTCAAAGCCACAAAGAACAGGCTGACTCTCCTGTGAGGGTGCTAATATAACTAGTAACTAGGTTAAAGCTAGTGCTCTATTTATCATTCTGAAAATCCTAGAGCCCCTAAGAATTATGCTCAATTTACTTCACCTATAAATGGTATAACAAAGCCTGGATGATGGCTTATCTGTTTATAGCATGGTTTACTGAAATATTTTAAGCTCATTGTTGAGACCTCCTACTCAGGGAAAAAAGACTCTTTTCAAAATATTATATGCTCATTGGGGCAGTGCCTGTGGCTCAGTGAGTAGGGTGCTGGTCCCCTATACCGAACATGGCGGGTTTGAACCCAGCCCCAGCCAAACTGCAATAAAAAAAAAAAAATAGCCAGGCATTGTGGCGGTGCCTGTAGTCCCAGCTACTCGGGAGGCTGAGTCAAGAGAATCACCTAAGCCCAAGAGCTGGAGGTTGCTGTGAACTGTGATGCCACAGCATTCTATCAAGGGCAAAAAAGTAATTCTTTGTTTCAAAAAAAAAAAAAAAAAAAAGTTACCGCTCATTGACAATGTACCTAGTCACCCAAGAGCTGTAAAGGAGATGCATAAGATTAATGTTTTTGACTCAGTGCCTGTAGCTCAGCGGTTAGGGCGCCACCCACATACACTGGGGCTGGTAGGTTTGACACCCCCCCCCCCCCCCGCCTGCCAAACAATGACAACTACAACAACAACAGAAAATTAACCCGGTGTGGCGGGTGCCTGTAGTCCCAGCTACTTGGGATGCTGAGGCAAGAGAATTACTTAAGCTCCAGAGTTTGAGGTTGCTCTGAGATGTGCCACCATGGCACTCTACCAAGGGCGACATAATGAGACTGTTTCAAAAAAAGAAAAAAAATTTCATAAGGCTATTGCTGCCTGAGATACTGATTCTTCTGATGGTCCTGGGAAAAGTTAATTCAAAACCTTCTGGGGGTGGTGCCTGTACCTCAGGCAGCTAAGACGCCAGCCACATACACCAGAGCTGGCGGGTTCGAACACAGCCTGTGATATTGAGGCTGATAGCTTGAGGGTCTGTCTCAAGAAAAAAACAAAACAAAAACAAACAAACAAAAAAACCCAACAACTTCTGGGAAGGATTCACCATTCTATTTTTTTTTTTTTTTTTGAGACAGAGCTGCAGGCTGTGGCCTGGGTAGAGTGCCTTAGCATCACAGCTCACAGCAACCTGTAACTCTTGGAGGCTGGGAAATACTGGCTGGATATCCTGTAGATTGTCTCCAATCTAGTTTTGTCTGATATATTTTTCATGATTAGACTGAAGGAATGGGTTTTTGCAAAGAATAAGTGGTTCTCTTACTTCAGCCTCCCAAGTAGCTGGGACTACAGGGCTATTTTTTGGTTGTAGTTGTCATTGTTGTTTAGCAGGCCCAGGCTGGATTCAAACCTGTTAGCTCTGGTGAATGTGGCTGGTGCCCTAGCTGCTTGAGCTACAGGGGCCGAGCCGGATTCACCATTCTAGATGCAATTAGGAACATTTGTGATTCATGAGAGATGGTTAAAATATAAAAAATTAAATGGAGTTTGGAAGAAGGTGATTCTAACTCTCACAGATGACTTTGGGGGATTTAAGACTTTAGTGGAAGAAGTAACTGCAGACGGGGTGGAAATTCAAGAAAACTAGAATTAGAAGTAGAGCCTAAAGATGTGACCTAACTGTTGCACTTTCATGGTAAAACTTGAACAGATGAGGGTTTACTTCTATGGATGAGAAACAAAGTGTTTTATTGAGATGTGATTTACTCCTGGTGAAGATGTTGTGAACACTGTTGAATAGACAACAAAGGATTTAAAATATTTAGTTGATAAAGCAGCAGTAGGGTTTAAGATAATTGACTCCAATTATGGAAGAAATCCTACGGTGTTTAAAATGCTATTAAACCTATGGTTCTCAAACTGTGGGCTGCGACCCCTTTGTAACAATGAAAATACATCCTGCATATCAGATATTTACATTACAATTCATAACAGTAGAAAAATTACAGTTATGAAGTAGCAACAAAAATAATTTTATGGTTGGGGGTCACCACACATGAGGAACTGTATTAAAGGGTCGCAGCATTAGGAAGGTTGAGAACCACTGTATTAAATAATATCATGTGCTATGGAGAAATCTTTTGTGAAAGAGTTGATTGATGCAGCACACTTCATTACTGTCTTATGTTAAGGAATTACCATAGCCACCCTAACCTTCAACCATCATCAGTATCTCAGGCAGCAATACCCTTATGAAATAGCCATAAACATAGAGACAAGACCCTCTACCAGCCAAAATATGATTACTCACTGTCAGCTGAGATGGTTGTTGGCATTTTTAAGTTACATGTATATATATATATATATATATATATATATATATATATATATGTATATATATATATTTTTTTTTTTTTTGAGACAGAGTTTTACTATGTTGCCCTTGGTAGAGTGTTCTGGCATCACAGCTCACAGCAACCTCAAACTCTTGGACTTAAGCAATTCTATGCCTCAAACTTCCAACTAGCTAGGAGTATATGCACCCGCCACAACGCCTAGTTAACTTTTTTTGTTGCAGTTGTCATTGTTGTTTAGCTGGCCCGGGCCAGCCTGGGTATACGTGGCTGGTGCCATAACCACTGTGTGATAGGCGCCAAGCCTTAAGTAGTATTTTTTTAATGAAGACACATACATGCGTTTTTAGTTATAAGACTGTTGCACAGTTAATAGACTACAGTCCAGTGTAAACATAATTTTTTTTTTTTTTTAGACAGAGTCTCACTATGTCGCCCTTGGTAAAGTGCCATGGCATCACACTCATAGCAACCTCAAACTCTTGGGCTTAAGCAATTCTCTTGCCTCAGACTCCAGAGTAGTTGGGACTACAGGCACCCGCCATAACACCCGGCTATTTCTTGGTTGCAGTTGTCATTGTTGTTTAGCAGGCCTGGGCTGGGCTCGAACCCGCCAGCCTCAGTGCATGTGGCCAGTGCCCTACTCTCTGAGCTATGGGTGCTGAGCCGTAAACATAATTTTTATATGCACTAGGAAAAAAAAAATTTGTATGATTTACTTTATTGCGGTCGTCTAGAACCAAACCTGGAACATCTACGAGTTATGCATATACATATGTTTTATATAGGGAGAAAAGCAGGGGGACAAAGGAAATTGCAGAGCGTATGTCTAAGACTATAACTTTGCGTGGCAGGTTGATCTGGGAACAACAATGACAGAGGGACTACAAGAGAACCTTGGGACTTTCTAGGTATGAGGTTATAAATTATGAGAAATAGAAATGAATCATGAGGTTAAGTTTGGACTCAAAAATAATTTCATTATGGCTAAAGAACAAATAATCAAATAGCTTGCGTACACTATTTGCAAGGCTCATTCGCTTGCATCTTCCATGTGTGAGAGAGGGAAGAAGAGGAATTCTCTCCCAATTGTAAGAAAGAGTATCAAGTCCACCGATGCTTGCACACGTGCGTGTGTTTGTGTGTGTGTGTGTGTGTGCGCGCGTTTGCGCGCATGTTCCTCAATCAAGCACTGGCTTCTTATTCAGAAACCTGAAAAGGGAGACAAAATTAAATCATTGCTTCACCATCATACATACCTGACTCAGGCCAAAGCTCACAGAGGGTGAGGAATCCATCACAGGGTCATCTAAGGAGTCCAGAGAGGAACGCACCTGCAGAAAGGACAGGCCAAAGGACTGGTAACGTGTGAAGGGTTGGGAGCAGGTCAGGCGAAGTCGATCCCATGACTCTTCTGAGGCTGGAGCCAGGAAATCATCTCAAAAAAAAAAGAGAAAAAAGTGAAAACTAAAGGAATTACATAAAAGGGAGGTGGAGCAGAAGACAATGTCAAACTGAGGAAGGAAAAGACAGGGACTATATAGAGTAAACTCCAACAAAAGGAAGGACAGATGTAATCAGTAAATGTCCCGCAGACTTTGGTGCTCAGGTATTGCCAGGCAGGCCAGTTGGGGACTCTCAAATCTCATCCCTTGCCTTTCCAGCATCACTCCTTTGTCATGATTCCACACTATTTCCAGCATTAGTATCTCTTCATTCTATACCTCTCCAGTGGCCTCATCAATATCTCATTTGAATAGGAGGTACCTGTAGTGCTGGGGCCTGGGGAGACCATTTGCCTAGAAGATTAGCTGAGATATATTAACCCTTCCTAGTCCACAAGATCTTAACCACCATGTGCCCTACACACTGATAGGTTTACATTCCAACATCATAAATCCCTTACCTCTTCAATTCCTAACACTATCCAGTCAGTACTTCAACCCTTCCACGTTATATGCCCCTCCAATATCACTCTTCCTTTATAACATTAAACACCTCCAATTTATTTTTTATTTTATTTTATTTTTTTGAGATAGTCTTACTATGTCACCCTCAGTAGAGCACCATGGTGTCATAGCTCATAGCAACCTCTAACTCTTGGGCTCAAGCAAATCCTCTTGCTTCAGCCTCCTGAGTAGCTGGGACTACAGGTGCCTACCACAATACCTGGCTATTTTTAGACAGAGTCTCGCTCTTGCTCAGGCTGGTCTCAAACTCATGAGCTCAAGCAATCCACCTGCCTTGGCCTCCTAGAGTGCTAGGATTACAGATGTGAGCCACTGTGGCTGGCCCCAACACCTCCAATTTAAACACAGACAAATCCTTACAAGATTGTAAGTCCCTAGAGGTCAAGCATCAGATCTGATGTTTCTTCTGCAATGCCTATCCAACACAGAAATTTTCATAAACACTACATAACTTATAACCATCATATAGCCTGCCATCACTTAAACATTTATTCTATACCCACACTTATACATATTTATACAAAAAAAGAGTATTCAATAAGTATGTGTAAATATAAATCCTAGTTCATAAACTTCCCCAGCTATCATGCATTCTCATCATGCAGACCTCACATAGGAACGTACCACTCATTAACTACCCTATCCCCCCAAAAGATACAACTAAACCCCTGCACAGGCTCCCTTCCTGAGTCTACATCAAACAGCACTCCAGGCCTGTAAGTATTGCATCTCTCTGTTTCATACAGACTACACCCCACCCTCCTGTCACCCTTTGCCTTCTTTACCAGCTTTAAACATGCGGACCCCAGAGCGGTTTTTCCCCTGCTTTGAGTCAGTTAGGGACATCAGCATGGTTGCAGGGAGCAGGGTGATGAAAGGTGTGTCCAAGGACCAGGAAGAACGGCCCACATCAATTTGTAGGAAAGCACAGCCACAGTTACCTGGGGACAAAAAGTTGAGAGAAGCATAAGAGTGATGGGATGACTGCAAAAGAGAGAATAGGGTTGAAGAGGAAACTTGTCTACTCTAGATTGAGCTGGAAGCCAGAAAGGTCTAGCAACATGTGTAGTCCCTCAAGGAGCCGGTAACTGAAATGGGATGCGATGCCAACCCACTAAATGACAATGTCATGTGTTTACCATGTTCTTCCTAGCTGAAAACCTTCTCCTAACTGAAGGGACCTGAGCTTCTCTGACCTCTGGCCCAGGTAGGCAGTGCTAAATTCTGTGTCTTTTAAATCCTTGCAAGGAAGCCCAATATCTCTCTGTCCTAACAAAGCTGAGACTAGTGGTCTTTGACAGTTCTCTATTCCAGAGAATTCTAAGGACAACTTTCTCAATCCATGAACTCCTATGCAGCTTTCCCAAATTATCCTTGCACAGTTCATCCCTCCAGCATTCTCCTCCAGCATTTAGAGGTGTATACAGATTCTATTTGTTGGCAATTATTATTATGTCAATATTCTAAGGCTTTACCCAGATCACTCAGATCAAAGCAGGGCAGTTGTATAATTCAAGGAGCACCATTCACATTATATTCCATGTGAATGGAACCCTTGGCGTTCTCCACACAAGGACAAGGGCCACATTTCCCAACACACTCAGGTAGGACTTGTTCTATGAAGACTGCTCAACCAGAATGAAGAGAGACAAATCAGGGGAATGGTGAGAGGATGTGTTCTCCCTGAGGTTCCTAGGCCCCAGAGAACTCACCCACATCAATGTAGCCAATGGGCACTGCCCTCTCCAGCTGTAACTCCACTTTCAGTTGCCCACTCTTGTCCTGGGGGGAGCTGAGCCAAGGTCTCCTCTGACTGTTTGTGTTCAGCAAATTCTCTACAGGATACTTGGGATCCTAAGTCAGAGGAGAAGAAAATCAGGACTCTCATGGAGTCCAAGGGAAAAAGGAGGTCAACAATGAGGGATCCCTATAGTTCCAAACCTTTCTGGGCATCCTAACACAATAGGGAATGAACTAGCTTGGAGTCCATAGGAATATAGCTGTCATGGGCTAAGTGGTTAATAGATACTATTTTCCTCTACCTCATTTACCAGACTACTTCACTTAATTCTCCAAACAACTCTTAGATGGTTTCTAGTATTACTTCTTAGTTAACAAATCAATAAATTAATACTTAGAGAAGTTCAGAAACTTATCAAAGGCCATAGGCCCAATAACCAACTGAAGCAGAATTCCCAGGTTTCTATAACCAGAATTCTTAACCACCACACTGTACTTTCTTTTATTTACACAACATTACACAATTTATTTATCTTCATAGTTATCCTGTGAGATAAGGCAAAGACGTGTTTTTATGAACCTGTCATTGTGAACATAGCAGTTTTTATTCTAAGTTTACAAGTGATGCTTAGATATAAAGTTATTGTCAAAGTCAACAATAGTGATACTGAGATATAAATTATAAATTCTGAGTTCTAACTCAAAGTCAGATATGCTTTTGTTGAGAGGCCTTCAGCAAACTACTTTATTTCTCTGGATCTAAATATATTCATCCATAAGTAAAGGGGAGAGACTAGACCCGGGTTTTCAGCCTTGTTTTTGTTTTAGCAATAAAACATATATTTTAAATTCTTTTTTCTTTTTTTTTTCTCAAGGTAGTCCTTTAGGACAAAACAATCTTTTAACGGAAAACTCACATTGATGTGTGAGTACATGAATAGTTTTTTAACACATAAAAGCACAGGTCTAGCAGCTGGGGTCCTAGAGACATGCTTGTCTCCTTTTGGGTCTCCACAGAGTACACTTTGAAAACCATGATGCTAGTAGATAGCTATTGTTCTCTAGCATTTTGTAAGAATAAGAGTCTGTGAAGAACACTGTTTAGGCTGCCTCGGTTCCCATAGCTCAGTGAGGAGGGCATCGGTCACAAACACTGAAGCTGGCGGGTTTGAGCCCGGCCTGGGCCTGCTAAACAACGACAACTGCAACCAAAAAAATAGCCAGGCGTTGTGGCAGGTGCCTGTAGTCCCAGCTACTTGGGAGGCTGAGTCAAGAGAATCGCTTAAGTCCAAAGAGTTTGAGGTTGCTGTGATCTGTGATGCCATGGCACTCTACCGAGGGTGACATAATGCATGTAGGTAAGGAGGATAAATGTAATTTTAATTTTATTTTATTTAGAATAGGGGTTAATATACTAGTTCCTAAAGATCCCCTAAGTGTCTGAATGTGCAGGGATGTTTTGACTCAATGACTCAAAAGCAATATTATCATTAGGGCTTGGGGCCAGGGGTGCTCAATATCCCACCATATAAATGATGTTGCTACAGAATGCAGACTTAGCTCCCCAAATGCCAATGGCACCCTCTAACAAAGACCAGGGTAAAAGAAGGAAAATAGATGGGAGAAGGAGTCCACAGACAGAGCAATGACAATAGAGGAAAGGGTGAGAAGTCCCTAAGAACAGCCACATTGGATCAAGTCTGGGCTCAGGGCCTAGGAGTCAGGTCTAACTGGGATATTACAGAGCTTTTAGGGAAGAGGCTGAGATCACACTTAGTGGTGGTGATGATATCCTTGCAGCTCAGGGATCATCTCAAGTGTCCTGGGCTACTCTCAATGACACAGTAACCAAACTGCCCTCCTGAGCATCCTGGAGCCTACAACCTTGACAGCTCCCTTCAAACTATGTGTGGAATCCTGAGGGTGCTTCCTTCTTTACTTTCAACTTCTAGAAACATCTCTTTTATGCTTCCTGCATTTCTCAGGGAATAATCTGAGGGCAAGAGCTGTTTCTCCTCTTAGACTCTGAACTCCCAGAGATGGCACAATGTCTCTTTTATTACATTGGACATTTCCTGAAAGTGGAGCCATACCTCTATTTTTTCTCCTTTCAGTTATCAAGAAAAAAGTCATGTTTGCTAATTGATATACCTGAGAGGAAAATGATACCACATGGCTTATCTTCACAGGAGCCATGGTGGGCTCAGAAGCTGTCCAAAGTACAAAGCAAAAATGCTTTTTCCCAAGATTTCTTCTGTCACTACTTATGCACTGCCTATGTTTTTGTTCTGTCAGCTTCCAGAAGAGAAAGAATCCTCACATTACTCCTGAAGAAGAGAACAAAAGAAAAATAAACTAGCCATGGCTGTGATAACAGCAGATATTTACAGCAGTTACCCCATTTCTGATGACCAACATGGACTTGGTGGGCAGGGAGTAAATCTGGACCAGCTGAGACTCTGAAAATGTAAAACAACTGGAAGGCAACCACAAGGCAACAGAATAGCAAGTACAAAACAATATATGAATATGTTAATGTTGGATTTACATGTAGGTGAGCTCCAAAGGGCATGAATTGTGCCTTAAGTCACTCATCATTATATCCCCAGAACCTAGAACATGGTAAGAATGAATAATTATGAATACATTCCTAATGTTCAACTAAATATATGATACAACGCTCCTTTGTTTTCTTTCTTCCCATAAAATGAATCTTCCTAAATTAGCTTTTTATTAAGTTACTCCTCTACTAGAACTCTTTAATGGTTTGTTGATTACATGCAAATTCCTTGCTATTGGGCATTGGTCACATACACCGAAGCTGGAGGATTTTGCTATATGGTAGGTACTTAATAAATATCAATTCATATTAATGTACTTAACACACATTAATTAATTTGGCTCCTCAAAGCATCTACAATGTAGACGTCCCTGCTTCCTACTCTATCTTCTACTATTCCTTTCATCAGGGGTGTGTTACCTATTATTGTTTTGCTTATCTAATGTTAAAAAGATCACATGGGGCTGGGCACAGTGGCTCATGCCTAGCACTCTGAGAGGCTGAGGCAAGAGGATTTCTCAAGCCCAAGAGTTTAAAGGTTGCTGTGAGCTATGACTCCATACATTCTACCCAGGGCAACAGAGTGAGACTCTTCTTAAAAAGAAAAAAAAAAAAAAGGTCATATGGGTATTTGTACATTTTCTTTTGCTAAACTTTTACAGAAAAGTTTACATATTATATATTATTATAATAAATTCTCATATATCCATTACCTTGCTTCAACTATTCCTTGGCAAGAAGAGTTTTAAAATTGCCTGAGCGTCTTTGGGTGTGATATCTCTTCAAATATTTATACCTGCCCATTTTACTCATGTTTGTTACCCACCTCGCTCCTGAAAATGAGTCTATGACCTATGACTTCTGATATATTCCTGCCAGAATGGCTTTTATATTTTTTGAGACAGAGTCTCATTCTGTCACCTTTGGTAGAGTGTCCTGGTGTCACAGCTCACAGCAATCTCAAATTCTTGGGCTTAAGCATTTCTTTTGCCTCAGCCTCCTGAGTAGCTGGGACCATAGGTGCCCATCACAACAACCGGCTAGTTTTTAGAGACAAGGTCTTGCTCTGGCTTAGGCTGGTCTCAAACTCATAAGCTCAGGCAATCTACCTGCCTCGGCCTCCCAGAGTGCTAGGATTACAGGCATGAGTCACCATGCCCACCCATAATGGTTTTTTGCTTAGCTCATCCATCAAAAAAAAATTTTTTTTTTCCTACCTCCAAGATTTTTATTGGTTGTTTCAAAGGTTTTGTCCGTTTTAATGTCATGTGTTTTTGTAGCTCCATATCTCAATAAATATTCATTCTACTGTGTCATGGTATATACTGATTGATGGAGAATTTTGTACTCTATACATTGATGCTGTTCATTTTTTTCTACTTTTAATTTTTTTTATTCTTTGCAGCCTATTATTATATGATTTCATTAAGCGATTTTTGGTCACTTTTCCTCTACGAATTCAAATTGAACCAAAGCGCTGCTGAAACAGCCCGAAAAATTAACCAGGCATTTGGCAATGATAGTGTTAATGAACACACTGTTTGACGTTGGTTTGCGAAATTTCGTTGCAGAAATTTCAGCCTCGAAAATGAGCCCCGAAGTGGTCGATCTAGAGTAATCCAGGACGAGGATTTGAGGACCCTGGTGGAGACTGACCCATCACAAATGGTGCGTGGGATGGCGGAAGAACTGGGTGTCAGCTCCCATGTGGTTTTTAATGGTTTAAAATGTTTTAGAAAGGTAAAAAAACTCGAAAAGTGGGTGCCCCATGATTTAAACGATCGGCAGAAATTGTCACGTTTCGAGGTTTGTTCTTCATTGCTTTCATCGCAACCAAAACGATCCTTTTTTGGATTGGATCATCACGTGTGATGAAGAGTGGATTCTCTATGACAATAGGAAATGTTCAGGACAGTGGTTGGACACCGATGAGCCACCCAGGCACTTCCCAAAGGCGAAACCCCACCAAAAAAAGATCATG
>CAUYPK010087451.1:0-88740 GCA_963574355.1 Loris lydekkerianus | reverse complement strand
AATCTAATACTTGTTTATAGTATATACTGGTTTCCATTACTATACAGTGACTAATATGCTTAATACAAGTGTTAACTCTTCCTTCACTTTTTGTTTGTATATAGTACACAGATACCTTGAAATAAATAATACATGTCTTCTTTACCTCAGTCTTCTACTTTAATGTTTGCAGAAATAAATCAATACATCCACACACTACATCTGTTATCCTGAGTGAATCCAAAAAAGGAAGTAATGCCTTTAATATTTAAACAGACTTCCACAAAAAAATATTTCTGGAGGCTGAGGCAGGTGGATTGTTGCTTGAGCTCACCAGTTTGAGACCAGCCTAAGCAAGAGCAAGACCCTGTCTCTAAAAAATGGTCAGGTGTAGTGATGGCTACTTGAAGTCCCAGCTACTCGGGAGGCTAAAGCAGGGGGATCGCTTGTGCCCAAGAATTTGAGGTTGCTGTAAGCTATGCTGCCATGGCACTCTACTGAGGGCAACAAAGTGAACCTCTATCTAAAAAACAAAACAAAACAAAACAATAGCTGGGTGTACCTGTAGTCCCAGCTACTCAGGAAGCTAAGGCAAGAGGATTGTTTGAGCCCAAGAATTTGAGATTGCTGTGAGCTATCATGCCATGGCTCTCTACTGAGGGTGACAAAAGAAAACTCTATCTCTAAAAAATCAAAGCCAAAAAACTTTGATATTTACAAATCGCTGGACTGACATTAGAAGATGTGTTTTGGTCCCACATTTGGGATAAAATTGTAAGTCTAGAGTTTTATTGACTGTGGTGAACAATTTTGGCATACTATTCTAATTTCTACTTTAAAAAAAATTTTTTTTTTTTTTTTTGAGACAGAGTCTCACTTTATCACCCTTGGTAGAGGGTGGTGGCATCACAGCTCACAGCAACCTCCAACTCCTGGGTTTAGGCTATTCTCTTGCCTCAGCCTCCCAAGTAGCTAGGGCTACAGGCCCTGACCACTATGCCTGGCTATTTTTTTTTTTTTTAATGTTGCAGTTTGGCCGGGGTTGGGTTTGAACCCTCCACCCTCAGAATATGGGGCTGGCGCCCTACTCATTGAGCTACAGGCGCTGCCCTCTACTTAAATTCTTGAGGTGTTCCCACTGTGGGCTTAATTTACATAGATACGATAAAAGACTGCCCTCTTGTGGTGCATTGAAAGAAAATAAGGGAAATGATGCAAAACAAAACCAAAGTTGCCTAAAAAATGAGAACCAGCCTCTTACCTGCCAAGGAAATGATGGCATCAGGCCAGGCTGGAGAACCACAACTACCAGATGCCGATAACACTGGATATTTTCACTCGACAATATCCACAATAGCAGATGGCTGGGTGTTTCAGTTTGAAAATATTTTCTGTTGGCTTCATCTTCACTGCAATTTTGTATACATACCTAAAAGTTCCAAATTAAATAAATACTATTCATTTCTACAAAATTTTCACCCTCATTGGTATTAGTCAACAAATGATAAGAGGCAGTCAGGCAAAAGTGGAATCTAGAGGAAGATGGGATCAGAGGGTCCAGTGATACATTACGGCCAGAAGCCAATGTGCTGATGTGGCTTGAGAGCTCACCCACCAGGGGTGCTTCAGACCTAATGGCAATGGGACAACAAGTTTGGATCTTCTCAGGGAATTTAAAGGACATTTAAAAGAGCCAGAATCCCTATTCAGTAAATGGTGCTGGGAGAACTGGATAACCACATGTAAAAGACTGAAACTGGACCCGCACCTTTTGCCACTCACTAAAATCGATTCAAGATGGATAAAAGATCTAAATGTAAGCCATGAAACAATAAAAATCCTTGAAGAAAGTGAGGGAAAAACACTTGAAAGTATTGGCCTGGGAAAACACTTTATGAAGAAGACTTCAGTAGCAATTGTAACAGCAGCAAAAATAAACAAATCAGACTTATTTAAACTGAATAGCTTCTGTACAGCTGAGGAAACAACAACTAAAACAAATAGACAGTCATCAGAATGGGAAAGGATATACATATTATGAATTAGACAAAAGACTGATAATTAGGAGCTACAGAGAACTCAAATTAAGCAACATAAAAAGAGCAGATAATCCCCCGCCCTTTTTTGAGATAGAGTCTCAAGCTGTCACCCTCAGTAGAGTGCCTAGGCATCACAGCTCACAGCAACCTCAAACTCTTGGGTTCAAGTGATCCTCTTGCCTCAGTCTCCCAAGTAGCTGGGACTATAGCCTGGCTATTTTTTTTTCTTGTTGCAATTGTGATCGTTGTTTTAGCTGGCCCGGGCCAGGTTTGAACCCACCAGCCTTGGTGTATGTGGCTGGTGCCCTACCCAGCTATGGGTGCTGCCCCAACAATCCCTTTTATTAATGGGCAAGAGAGATGAATAGAATCTTCTCTAAAGAAGACATTGTCTGTCTTCTTCTTTTTTTTTTTTTTTTTTGCAGTTTTGACCAGGGCTGGGCTTGAACCCTCCACCCTCAGTATATGGGGCCAGTGCCCTACTTCTTGAGCCACAGGTGCCACTTCATTGTGTGTCTTCTAATAAACATATGAAAATATGTGGCTAATAAACATAGGAAAAAAGGCTCATCATCGCTAATTATCAGAGAAATGCAAATCAAAACCACCCTGAGATATCACCTAACCCCAGTGAGGACGGCCCATATCGCATCTCAAAGCTGCAGATGCTGGCATGGATGTGGAGAGAAGGGAACACTTTCATACTGCTGGTAGGACTGTAAACTAATACCACCTTTTTGGAAGGAAGTATGGAGAATCCTCAGAACTCAAACTAGACCTCCCATTTGATCCTGCAATTCCATTACTGGGCAACTACCCAGAAGGAAAAAAAAAAAAATCCTTTTACCTACCATAAGGACATTAGCACTAGGCTGTTTATCACAGCTCAATTTACAATTGCTAAAATGTGGAAACAACCTAAATGCCCACCATTTAGAAATGGATTAACAAGCTGTGGTATATGTATACCATGGAATATTATTTTGTACTAACTTGGGTGGAGGTGGAACATATTCTTCTTAGTAAAGCATCACAAGAATGGAGAAACAAGAATCCAGTGTACTCAATTTTGATATGAGGACTATTATTGACCTAGTACATGGGGGGGGGGGGGGAGAATGGGGGAGCAGAGAGAAGGAAGGAAGGAGAGATGTGGGGAGGGTCATGATGTTCAAACCCAGCCCCGGCCGAACTGCAACAAAAAAACAGCCAGGCGTTGTGGCGGGTGCCTGTAGTCCCAGCTACTCCAGAGGCTGAGGCAAGAGAATCGCTTAAGCCCAGGAGTTGGAGGTTGCTGTGAGTTGTGTGATGCCATAGCATTCTATCGAGGGCCACAAAGTGAGACTCTGTCTTTACAAAAAAAAAAAAAAAAAAAAAAAAGATGCGAGACATTACAACAAATTTGTGTCAATGGAAATGATTCTCAGAGAAAAATAATTTTTTTTTTTGAAACAGAGTCTCCCTGTGTTGCCCTGGGTAGAGTGCCATAATGTCACAGCTCACAGCAACTTCAAACTCTTGGGCTTAAGCGATTCTCTTGCCTCAGCCTCCCCAGTAGCTGGGGCTACAGGAGCCTGCCACAACACCTGGCTATTTTTTGGTTGCAGTTGTCATTGTTTAGCAGGTCTGGGCCAGGTTTGAACCTGCCAATCCTGGTGTATGTGGCTAGTACCCTAACGACTGAGCAATGGGCACCAAGCCTCAGAGAAAAATTTTTGAGGCTGTGAATAATTTGCTTTTGAAAAGGCAAAATGGCTATGAATATTTTTTTCCTCCAAAACTTACATTGAAATTTAACCCCCAATGTAGCAATATTGAAAGATGAGGCCTTTAAGAGGTGATTGGATCATTATGGCTCTGTCCTCATGAATGGATTGCTCCATTCGTGGGTTAATGGGTTAGCACAGCCTTCCCCAACCTTTTTAGCATCAGAGATGGGTTTCATGGAAGACAGTTTTTCCATAGACTAGGGTGGGGGGCATTAGCTTCTCATAGTGAGTACACAACATACATCCCTCACATGCACAGTCTACACTAGGGTTCACACTCCTAGGAGACAATCTAATGCTGCCACTGATATGACAGGAGGTGGAGCTCAGGTAGTGAGGCAAGCACTGGGAAGCGGCTGTAAATACAGATGAACGTCCCTTGCTCAGCCACTGCTCACCTCTTGCTGTGTGGCCCAGCTTCTAACAGGCCATGACCAATACCACTTTATAGCTTGGGGATTGGGAACCGCAAGATTAACAGATTAATGAGTTATCATGGGAGGGGGACTGGTAGCTGTTAAGGAGGAAGAGAGATCAGAGCACCTTACCATGCTCAGTCCCCCTTGCCATGTGGTAGTCCCTACAGCTCAAGGACACTTCAGCGTCCACTCACCAACAAGGCAGCTCTCAGCAGATGTGGCTCCTTGACCTGGAACTTTTCAGCCTCTATAAATGTAAGAAAAAAATTCTTTTTTTAGACAAATTACCCAATTTCAGATACTCTGTTAAAAGCAACAGTAAACAGACTAATACACAGAAGGATATGGGAAGTAGTGTACACATGAGACAGAAAAGCGGAATAGAATTAGGACTAGTAATACTGATACAAGGTAATACTTATGATACATTTATTGTGTGCCTGAAACTAAGTAACTTTATCTGAATTAATTTAACTCTTCCAACAACCCTGCCAGGAGGGTTGTTATTGTTTCCACTTTACAGAAACTGAGGAATGGAGGCTACACAGTAGGCAAAATAAGAGCCCATGCTTTTTACATACCATGTGATTGGCCTCAGTAGAAGCAGAGATGATGGCAACACAAAACAGAACGTTAAGAGTAGCAACTTCTTTTTCTGAGAATAAGACCATTAGTGCTGCTCTTGAGAAACTACAGTTTTTTGTTTTTTTTTTTATTTCAGAGCACCTGTTGTGTCCTGAGCAAAGATAAATGATGGTTCCAGTTCTTTTCCAGCCTTACATGGTTGCTGAGAATTTGTTCTTTCTTTACAAAACAGAGTAGGGCTCTTACCAGCATGGGGTAAAACAGGACAGATAGCTCCCTTACCTAGGACATCATACTTAAATTATGTAACTGGAGATTCCATCAGTTTTTCTGGCATCCCCATACCCATTGAAGTCCCATCTTCAGATCAGTGCTTTTGCCCACAGATGCTGTTTTCCTGGACCTAAGTATATAATTTTTTATATTTATTAAATTTCATTTGGTTATTACACCATTTCACTGCTGTTCCAGTTAATATCAAAAGACTACTTTTAAACACATTGTATTTAAATAAAAAAGAAAACGTATTGTATTTAGAACAATGGCAGCATTGTTAAAAGTATGCGTCTGTACATAGCCTACTAAGTAAAAACTCAAGATGTCTGTTTGAATGTTAAAAATTGTCACTTCTTCATATAATCAATGCATAGTGTCTCTATTTGACAAGAAGGTATAAGCATACTGGGTCTAAAGCAATGTCTTTTAAGCTGCTTCTTTTTTTTTTTTCCGAGACAGAATTTCACTTTGTCACCCCCAGTAAAGTGCCATGGTGTCATAGCTCATAGCAACTTCAATCTCTTGGGCTTAAACAATTCTCTTGCCTCAGCCTCTCGAGTAGCTGGCACTACAGGTGCCCACCACAATGCCCAGCTACTTTTAGAGACGAGGGTCTTACTCTGGCTCAGGCTGGTCTTGAACCTGTGAGTTCAGGCAATCCACCTGCCTCAGCCTCCCAAAGTGCTATGATTACAGATGTGAGCCACTGCACCCAGCCTAGCTTCAGTTATTTCTGTACCATATGTATAAGTATTTATTTGATTATTTTTCCTTGACTCACTTTTTCCTCCAGGGTGTACTAGGTGGACACACTGTATTTTTTTTAATGAATATTAAAACACACATGTAAGTTTAAAAATAATGTTTACAATAATGTTTATCCATGTAGCATCTGAAATCATTTTGAGTGCCAGTATTGGTTATATGTACCACACAGTAGTCAACACAAACTTACGGATGTGGAAATAACTACCAAAGGAATAAAAAGAGATTGCCTCTGGGTGTGGGACTGAGGGACGAGGGGACTTGGGTTTCATCAAAAGCACCTCCATATGTATGTACTGCTTTTTACACGAAAAAAAATTCTTTTGAGACAGAGCATCAAGCTGTCACCCTGGGTAGAGTGCCATGGCATTACAGCTCACAGCAACCTCCAACTCCTGGGCTCAAGTGATTCTCTTGCCTCAGCCTCCCAGGTAGCTGGGACTACAGACACCCGCCACAACACCCGGCTATTTTTTGGTTGCAGCCGTCATTGTTGTTTGGCAAACCCAGGCTGGATTTGAACCCACCAGCTCAGGTATATTTACATGAATTTGTTTTTCTTTTTTCTTTTCTTTTTTTTTTTTTTTTTGAGACAGAGTCTCACTATGTCATCCTCAGTAGAGTGCTGCAGCCTCGCAGCTCACAGCAACCTCAAACTCCTGAACGCAAGCGATTCTCTTGCCTCAGCCTCCCAACTAGCTGGGACTATAGGCGCCTGCCACAACGCCCAGCTATTTTTTTTGTTGCAGTTTTCGATGTTGTTTAGCAGGCCCAGGTTGGGTTCAAACCCACCAGCCCTGGTGTTATGGGGCCAGCACCCTAACCACTGAGCTATGGGTGCCAAGCCTAAACATGAATTATTTAAATTAAATACAATAACAAAAGTACTATAACACTAAAATCAGTTGTACTCTCCTGACAAAATGGTATGTACAAAATAAAAAATATTTCTGTATTTCATATCTCTTCCCTAATAATTTTATAATTTCAGCCATACATTCAAGTTGCTCAAAAATGTCATTCATACACATGAATTCATTCACGAAGTTTGAGGAAAAAAGACAGTTACACACTGCAAAATGAAAACTTTCAATGTTTTATTTTTGACTGCAGCTGTTTACAGAAATATAGTTGCGAGTATACAAATGTTCCAATAGAAGCAAAATATCTTTTTAATATTTAACAAGTTATCACAGATAGCTAAAAACATAGATGCAAATGAAATTCCCCCAGAGAACAAACTGAAAATATCTGGTATCAGTGCTCTGAAATCCCCACTATGAAAGCCATATACACAAAAATGTAACCCTTATATCATTGCAGGACAATGGAAGAAGGCAGTTCAGTGGTTGATCAGTGTGCTCAAGCAAATAAAAGTAAATAAAAATTTAAATGGCAGAATGGTAGCTAAACCACTTGAGAATAGGTTAATGAAATATTTGCAGTATATTTATTAAAAGACTAAGTAAAAGAAGTGAATGATACTCAGTAAAAGCTGTCAAAAGATTAGCAACTACTTGGAGCTTATCCATCATTAGAAGTAAGGGAATAAGGTGAGCAGATACATTCATTATCAAAAGAAATTAGCTTCAGTTCATTGGAATCAGTCTGTAAGTACCAAAGTCACCAATCACTTCAGTGCAGGACAGTTCTCTAATCTTAGACGCAGAAGTTCGACTCCAAATCCACTTAAACATATGAGATCGTACGTGTGTTGTGTGTGTGTGTGTTCATATGCTGTCCTGAGGTTAATCAGCTAAAATAATTAATATATTGTAGTAAGCAATCCAACAAAATATTTCCAACCAAGCAAATAACTTCTGGGAAAGAGAGTTAGAGGGGCAAGAGAAGGAGGGAGGGAGAGAGAATGTGAATGAACAGGCAGGTGATACGGTTAAACATGTAAGTTGTAAAGGAGAGATCGCAAGTTGGAGTTAAATAGAATTGTGGTAGAATGCTTTAGGTACAGGAATATATTATGTCATCAAGTGGGGAAGAGGGACAAAGAAATAGTAACAAAGGAGGAATGTAACTAGAGCATCTTCCAACAGTTTACCTATGTATTTGCCAGCACCAAAGTTTTTAGAGTAAGCCACTTACGTTTCCACTGCTAGTATTAAGGAGAGATAGCAGTGGTGATTTTTATAAAGTAAGTATACACTTATTTTTATTCTTAAATGTATATTTTTCTTTCATAAGTTAACTTGTGATTTGTAAACAATGGGAGGAAGATTAGAACAATACAGGTACTGATTTGCACAGGAGGTTAAAACAAATGAAGAAACCTCCTTATCTTGTGGTTAGTTTATATTTACCATGATTCATATAATTGAGAAGAGAGAAATGCCCAAATAATATAATGCATTATCTTATTTAATATTTATTTCAGTAAATAATTCTTGTCTGAAGCATAAGCTCCAAGCACAGCTGTATCTCTACTACATTAATTCTTACAGAAAGCAAACTACTTTTAAAGAAATTTTAGCTATTTTAAAAAGGAGTAAGGTGCTATGTTGACCTGGCCAGCCATCTTGTCTACTATCTCAGATAGTATATATAAATTATATATCTCAGATAGTATATATCTATATAATTGTATCTATTACTATAGATAGTAAATATAAATACGTGTACAAGGAATGATAATTTTGTTCTGAGAATTGGTCTAGCCAGAGAAAAACTGTGGTCTGCTGGTAAAGTATGAGGCAATGAAAAGAAATCTTGTATATGTATCACACTGCCCAAAGTGTACCCATTTTATGGATAAACAGGAGACTTTAGCACCCGTCAATTAGATTAGCTACTTAAATGTCATAACAATTAAAATAAATACAGAACATTGCACCTATGTATTTAAATCAGTCATTTAATGTAAACTTTTTTAGTAAAGTGGTAGGAAAATGCCAAGCTAAGTTAACTGAATTATCAATAACTAGACTAACTGTATATGTACATAAAATATTTCTATAGACAGTATTGAGACTAAATTATCATTGCTAATAAATGATTATAGATATCAGGTAAAGCTGAATTTATATAAAGAATCATGTATAACTATATTTATATGAATGGGAATAAAACTTTCTAGCTCTCTCTGGAAATAATTCATACCAGTGATTCTTAAACTTTAGTGTACACCAGAGTCACCCAGAGGGCTTGTTAAAACACAGATTGCAGGGCCTCACTCCAGAGTTTCTGATTCAGTATACCTGGGATAAGGCCTAAGAATTTGCATTTCTGACGAGTTCCCAGGTGATACTGATGCTAGCTGGTGGGCTGAGGACCATACTTTGAGAACCACTGGTTTGCACATACTACACATACAGAAAATGATATACTGTAATGTTCTTATGTATATGACACAAAACATATAGAAAAAGGATTGGTTTTAATGAATTCTCATACATATGAATTAGCAAGCTAAACACTGTAATGTTTCTAAAATAATTTGCTAAATGATTTCCCCCTTATGAAGTCTTAAGTTCTACTATATGGTCACTTTAGAAAATATCCACATAACTCTTATACTAAGTTGGCTGTCCAAAAGAAAATGGGACAAGGTATTCTAAATAGTTAAGATGTATTCATTAAGAAGGAATCATCACTACACATTCTTGGCTTCTTTGGAATGATTAAAGTGCATAATATCAATAGGGTATTAAGAATATTGCATAAAGGTTTGCAGTCATCAGTGCCACTAACAGTCACAGAAATACCTGCATGGGGAAGGCAGCTCTATCCTAACGGTACTACTATCCTGACCTGTTGCTCATGGATGTTTCTTCAAGCACCACCATTGTGGTAAGGAGCTGGAATAGAGGCAAAATTGACAAAAACCAGGACACTCAATCCAATTGTATCTGGTAGAAAAGAATTATCTTAGGTTTACAGGGACTCAGATACAACTTCTACCTCATTTCCTTCAATATTTTTAGGCAAATTAATTCTGATAAGTACACTAAAATGAGCAACTCTGTCCTGTCTAGTTAAAAAAAAACTGACATTACCAGGACTCAAACTATGCTTTAGCAGTGATTTATTTTCATCAAATGAAGAACAGAGAAAATGCCTTAAACATTTCCTTCTTCAAACTTACATACATTTGTGTGCATGAAGTCTCAGAGATAGTAAAATTCTCATTAGTATTTGGCTAAGACCTATTATTAGGTGGTTGAAATGAAGAAAACTTTATACTTAATTTATATAAAGCCTAAATAGCATAACTCTATAATCTTTTACCCTCCCCCAAAGAAACAATTCTAACATTGCATCTTTTCTGTTATTCTTAAGCTGAGAGGACTTACGAAGTTGTTTCTGATAGTGACCAGGAAATGGAGAAAAGAATGGCTAAATGGAAAAAGTAAAAGTTGGGACCTGTTAAAAGCATTTATTTATATATTTTTGGCAATGGTGAAAAATAAAAATTATAAGAAGGAAGTACTATTAAGGTAAAAAGGCACTTTTTCATAACCATTTAATCTAGATATAAAATATTAATTTTAAAAATTTCCTGAAAAAGTGGAGTAAAAACAACTTTATTAATAAGTGAGGCTAGAATGGGATATTAAATTAAATGAGGGTTAAAGAAGTAATTGGAACGATAGGACAATTCACAAGATATTGTAGATATTATTCTGATAGGTATTTACTATGTTATGAACATTATCTCCACAGTTTAGATCTAGTGGCACAAATAGGCAGAGGAGAAAATCTCTTTTTAATACATGTTATGCAATTCTACTAATCCATTCATTAGGGTACATACTTTGAGTTATTTTTCCAATTGATCTCCTGAACTACACAGTCTCTCCAGACTGAGTCCCTCCTTATTCCAAAGGCGTGTGGATGGGGATGACAGTCTTGTTTAGAGATGAAGCCTATGGTCACAAGCAGAGTAAAGCTAACAGCTCTCATACAATGTTCAATTAATTTAAAAAATAAATTAGGAAACAGATATTAGAACAGAAATTTTCATCAGAAAAATGAAAAATTCTCAGATTACTACTCTGAGTGAAAAATTACAACTGTTACATATGAGACTTTAATTATTAAATCATTTTATTCTGAACATTATTTGCTGATACATCTAATGATTTCACTTAAATAGTCAAAAAGAATTAATCTAAGTTCAGGAGGGGCTCAGATACAACTTTTCTCTTTTCCTTTGACACTGTTTTTCCTAGGTAGATTAGCTGAGGTTGTGATGGGCAGGAAATGCACTAGAATGAAATTCCAAACTACACCTCATATGATACTACAAAAAAAAGCAAGGCAGGGTAGATGGAAAGAAAGGAGAGGAAGGGAGGGAGGAAGGGAGGAAAAAAGGAAGATCTTTCACTTATACTCCTTTTATAATAAACAAAGCCCCTTTAAACAACCTGATCTAGGGAGACTGGGTAAAACAGATCTGCATTAGCTAAGTAACACAGCATGATACTCTAATCACAAAGATAACACGATAAAGCTCAGAGGCAAAATATGACTTCTAATTTCTTCTCCCATTTTGCTGTGGATATACACATATAATGACAATAAAGAATAAAACACACACACACACAGAGAGATAAGCTCCAAGCATTAATGTGAGTTAGTAAAAGTAAGAACAACTGAATGTAACAATATAAAGAAATAAAACGTGGTTCACAGTTTATTTAGGTCCTTCTGCCATAAATAAATTTAATAAATTGTTGTTTCCTGGCCTTTGCTGGCTCACTGAGTTTCTTCTATATGTAGCTATAATGTGTAATAGTAACTAGTAAACTGCCTTATTAGCACAAGTATCAACCACTGAGCTTTAATAAGAAGACAAATACTCTTTGTAACCAAATCATATATTCAGAATGTTATATTTAACATTGACCTTTAGGGGTAAGGAACATTTAACAATGAAAAAAAAAAAAAAAAAACCCACCAAACTATCATTATTGAATAAGAATATGGTAGCATAGCACAGCCCTTGTATAAATAACCACAAAATTTATGAGAATAAAAATTGGGTTTTCTGCCTCCATCCAATCCAACCACTACAGTTCAGGTGTATGTTCTGTTTTAAACTTAGGTATTATAAAACATAAAATTGGTCCCAGTGACTTGGCATTGCCAATTAGCATTTTACAATGATAAACCTCTTGCTAATTCACAGAAATCAGCACACAAGCCAGTCTTCTTGCCACCACTTTATCCATAGGGAAGTATTAACAATCATTCTAATTAGAATTTGGTGAACAGACACAGATTTCTTGAGTCTCCTATGATATCTTGTAAGGAAAAATAAAAAATCAGAAAAAAAAATTAGTTCTTCAGTTCTTGTAATACCTGCTATGTTTGCTTTATCTGACATTATAGTGAAGCCTGCTCTAGGGTTAGAGTTTTATATTTTAAAACTGAAGCACTGGATTGTGTAGCTGATCCTTCTCATAACCTGAACTATATTGGGTAATTTTTCCTGTAGGGGCTGAGGGAGAAGAGATATATTGAGGAAAATACTTTTGGTTCAGAGAATTTATAAAGTAGCTCTGGATATTACAAGATGGGGAAAATGCTATTAAAATTACAAACATGGGTTTTTTTTAGTGTCTTTATAAATAAAAGGCATAGGATACAGAAAGCCAATTGATAACAACAACAATAATAATAAAATATTAAATACATAGTGAGCAAAGACTGAATGGCTCATTCTTGTGAAACACCATTTGACACAACTGCCTTGATGGGTTTCCTTACTCTAACATTTTGCTAGGTAAAAGATCCAGCAAACACACAGTAAGCTGCCTTTAGCCCACTATTAACACCAAGGAACTGCCTGATGGAATGGCCACTGATGAACAAGTCATTTGTTTCAAAGATACTTAAATACTCAATAAAGACATAACAAACCCCCCCTTCACTGTTATCAGACGCCACGTTGTGGTAGAACATCAGACAAACTCACAAATTTACCACAAAAATGTGTGGCAAAAAAGAATAGTTTATATATGTATATATATAAATTTCTATATTTATGCCAATGTACTCACTCAGTACAAATAGCAAAATAGTATACCATTTCCTAAATACAAAATATAGCTTTCCAAAAAAATGAAACACACATTAGATATAAACCATCCAAAACTTGAACGATTGAAAACTGTATTCAAAATTAAATGACCCAGAGTAGGTCTCTTTCTGAAAAGTTCCCTTCATATCGGCAAGAAGCCTGTACTACTGAAAACGTAATTCAATGCCTCTCAATCAGAGAGAGAAAGAAAGAAAGGGTTGGGGGTGGAGGGAAGAATACAAAAGAAGAAAGAGGAAAAAAAAATTAGAAGAGCACATTCAAAGAACAAAGACCATCACAAAAAAAGGGGAAAACCTCTCTTGTATAAACAAACCAACACTACAAGTCCACACACTTCAACTAAATGTATAGGATAGAAAAAAACTAGAACAGAAAAGTAGCTTTCAATAACAATTAACAGGCTATTTTTTGTACATCTAACAAATAAATGAAACAGACAAGGATACCAAAACATTATATCAACACACTGAAGCCACACAGATGTTGGCCTTACACTGCATTGACAGTTCTCCACATGCCGAAAGGAAAATGAGATATAAGCAGGTGTCCAGACACAGGTGGTAGTGAAAAGCAGGCATCCCACGGGTGGCAAGAACCCAAAACTGTATAACTAATGCTACAACTGCAAGTTCTGGAGTGTGTTATTTTGCTCTTTATATGTAGTAGATGTAACACAACTTAATTCTTCATTTTAAGTCAATAATATGACCCTGTAAAGCCTAAGGCTTGTGGGAACCATCAGGTAAGTGACCAAGTAAAGCACTGAGGTGACTAGTGAATTTATACACACTGCAGCTCAGGGAGAAGTGATGTTTCAAGAAATTTTAGTTTGCCTTTTTTTTTTTTTTTTCCAATTGAAATTTACACAGTTTCCTATTAGTGGGAAAAATTTGAAGACTTTGGAACAGCACCATTCACAGGGAAAAAAATGCATTGTTTCTCAGGAATCAACTCCCAATAATTCCCAAAAGAGTACTCCCTGCCCTGTGCTGCAGGATTGGTAGGTCACCCTAGATTAAAGCGGCCTTTTCCTTTAAGCTGCTACAGGGTCACAAAGCCAGTAGTATATTAACACTTGTTTAAAATAAAGAGAAAAAGAGGTGGAAAATAACACAGATGCATATAAAAAGGGAATACCAGCCTAAGATATTCCAGCCTACGACTGGGTTAAGAAGAAAACAGACTCAAATCATTCTGTCAGTTTTAAATCACTGTAGGAGGATAGCAGAACATAATTTACCATATATTATCCCCTTTATTTTTTATAGAGAAAGAGAATTATTTTTCTATGCACAATTATGGCTAAATCCCTTAATAGAAATACAGAGAACTAAAACAACTCTCTGCAAAATAAAATCAATAGCATTCCAGCTGTCCCCAGTTTTGAGTGTTGTCTGTCTTTATGTTAAATCAACAGTTCTCTTATCTGCATAGAGTTCTTAATACGGCTTACTTCTCAGAATGTTACCCTTTCAGTTTCTCCATAAAAACTGAGAAAAGATTCCTTCACTTTGGCCAACAGCTGTGCTTTTTATATTGAAAAAAAAATCACAGCCTTAGTTATCACTGAATTTTACTTTTTCAAAAGCTATTACTTGACTAAAACAATACACGAAAAAATGAATAACACAAGTAAACATGACAAATATTATTTTCTAATAGCAATAATAACTGAGCAGTCCAGCCTTGAAATTAAACTGTACTTTTAAAGAAATTATGCCTAGGAAAATGCAACAATTAATTCTGTCAGCTGGAGACTTAAATTGGTTCTCAGTCATCACTGTTATTAGGAATATAAAACATGAAGATGTTAACATTGATGGCTAGTCACTGCAGCAGACAGCATAGGTGTGCCTTTCTGCAGTCAGAGTAAAATCTATCCATTTACTCAAATACAGTTTTTTGTATTTTGTTTTGTTTTTAAGTAACAGTTCAGTAATCCTCATGAAACCATAAGATCTCAGGACATCTTGGAAATCAGGATTTTTCGTCATGGAATTTCTAAAAAAAAAAAAGGAAAAAGATTTAATATAACTCATTAGAAGACCAATTTTTTTTTTTTTTTTTTTTTTGCCAGGGCTGGGTTTGAACCTACCACCTTTGGCATATGGGGCTGGCACCCTACTCCTTTGAGCCACAGGCACCACCCCAAATTTTTTTTTGAGACAGAGTCTCTCTCTGTTGCCCAGGCTAGAGTGCTGTGGCATCAGCTTAGCTCGCAGCAACCTCCAACTCCTGGGTTTAAGAGATCCTCTTGCTTTAGCCTCTCTAGTAGCTATGACTATAGGTACCCACCACAATGCCAGTCTAATTTTTTCTATTTCTAGTAAAGATGTAGAGACAGAAGTCTCACTCTTGCTCAGGCAGGTCTTGAACTCCTAAGCTCAAGGGATCCTCCCAACTCTGTCTCCCAGGGTGCTAGAATGATAGACATGAACCACTGAACCTGGCCAGAAAGGAAAACATTCATAAAGTTCCTATCATCCTGAATGATCTTAAAGTATATTACAGTATTATAAATGAAATTTTATATTTGTTCTTCCATAGACTTTTCTGACTCAACATTTTTCAGTATTTCTTGAAGAAAGGAGAAATGAGACATGATCATATTCAACATATAGTACAAAGGACTATTCTGCACACTCATCAGATGTTCTATTATTACAAGGCAAAGAAGCTTACAGACAGAATGAATGCCCAATAATAGGTTGAGTACCTTTTATTTGAAATGCTTGGGACCAGAAGTGTTTCTGATTTCAGATTTTTTCAGATTTTGGAATATATGCACATACATAATGTTAAGTCAAAATTATCTTATTTGGGAGGGGACCCAAGTCTAAACACAAAATTCATTCATGGTTTCACGTATACCTTCAAAAGATATATCACAACTAAAGAGGGCTCGGAAGGTTTTTCCTTTGGGGATGGTAAAGGAATTGTATACCTGGGTTTTGACTATGACCCATCACATCAGGTCAGGTGTGGAATATTCCACTTTTGGTGTCATGCTGGCACTCAAAAGTATCATCTTCTGAGAAACACATATTTTAAAAGATTAGAAACTAAACTGCTATTATTTAAATACAATCTTTAAGAAAAATAAAAATGGGATGCTTTTTGACAATCAAAAAAATACTTACATATCCAGTTAAAAGGAACCAGTCAAGTTGTTCCCTTGGTTTTGCAATGAAACAAGCAAATCAATCTTTTCGATGTTCTGGTTAGTATTCATAGAAGATGCCAGTGGAGAATTCTCTGACATCTGCTGAGAAAGCAGTGTTGTCACAGGTGGCTGGCCTTCGTTTTGCGGTTGGCCTGGCTGACTTATGGCCATCAACTGATCTGGCAATGTAGTTGGTCCAGAGGTTAAAAGCTGACTACAGTCTGCAAAGACAATGAAAATAGAAGATACCTCATCAGTAAAGATTCATAAAGAAGACATTTATTAGTAGCTGAGGAAAATTCATTACTGTGTTCAACTAGTATATTATTAAAAAATATTCACAGAATGGTACTCAAATTCATCTTAGGTTTTCTCTAAGTATATAAAATACATCTTTGCTTAGATATCAATCACCAAGTCCTATATTACATCCTTGGTATACAGGGTCTGACATTTAAGTTTCTGAACTCATCCTAAAAAATGTGCTATATACCTTATTGCTAAATACCAGAATACCACTATGGTCACCTGTGAAGTACTCCCCTTGGGAAGCTATGCACTGATGTCAGCACCTAGTCCTCCCTTCAAAGAAATTTTGGAACTCTTTTTTGGGAATGGCTATCAAATATATTGTCATATTACCCTTGATGTTCTAAATGTCCCCAAAATGTCTTCCTTTTGATATTTCCTTTACCTTTGGGTAAAGAAAAAAAAGCTCTCGGGGGCCAGATCAGGTGAATAGGGAGGGTGTTCCAATATAGTTATTCAGCAAAAAACTCCCTCACAATGCTGTGTGAGCAAATACACTGTCATGATTCAAGAGCCATGAATTGTCGGTCAAGATTTTCGGTTAAGATTTTCCTATTTCTCTATTGATGTTTACATGCTCTGCTATGCTTCTCACAGTCAGCCGATAATTTTGATGCACAATTTGACAAATTTTTGCAATGTTTTCTTCAATTCTGCTAGTTACTGGCCATCCAGACCTCTCTTCATCAGTGATGCTTTCTCTCCCCTCAGAAAAATGTTTAATTGGCTCGGCAGCTGTAGCACAGTGGTTACAGCGCCAGCCACATACACCAAGGGTGTCAGGTTCAAACCTGGCCCAGGTCAGCTAAACAACAATGGCAAGTGCAACAAAATATATAGGCAAGTTCACAAACTTAACTGTCAGATCACATATATATGAAAGATGGATTTCCACTTCCTTAGAAACTATTTACTTCAATTGGCTATTATCTGTCATTACTTCATTTCCCTTTTCAAGTTTATAGTTTAAAACAGCAAACAAACATTTCTACATATTACCATCTATATCCTCTCAATATCCTTTTCAAGTATGTAATATCACCATTTTAAATGTGAAAACTGAGGTCCATAAAAGTATATTTGTACCAGATCACAAAATCTGTAAGTGGTAAAGTTCTAACTACAATCTGTGCTCTTAAAATGATTATAACTCTCTTCCTTCTAATAATAATCTGACCATTTCAATTAAGCAATGAGAAATTAGAAAGAAGTTCTTACTATTTTGAATGCCAAATAAGAACATTCCTGAAGTCTGCTGAGATGAGCCAGGAGAATTCTGCAGTTGGTTCATGGTGCCTCCCGCAGTGTTGTGAAACAAAGTAGCCTGTGGTTGAGGTGAAGATGTGGTTCCCTGGATTCCAGGCATGTTGTTCTGAGGGGAATAAAGAGGAGACTGTTGCATGTCTTGTTGGTTTATACCACTTTGCAAAGCAGACATGGATGCTGGAGAGAGGAAGAGTGTTACTTGTTGATCTTGAGAACTAGGTGACCCTTGTACCAACTGAATTTGAGGAGAGCTATGGAACAAGGAGGTCTGTGATGATTCAGACTGGGTAGGACCTGGGTTCTGAAGTGAGGAAACTGTGGACTGATTCTGAAATTGCATAGACTGCTGCTCTTGATTCATTGGGGCCATATTACTTTGTTGGTGAAAAAGTGACTGGTTCTGTTGCTCCTGACTAGCTAGTGGATTTTGGTTCGGATTGAAGATCATGTTTGGTGGTGGCTGCTTTTGAGGTGCCATTGTAGCCATGGTATTCTGGTTACTGAATAAAATGTTCTGCTGCTGTTGTTGCTGTTGTTGCTGTTGCTGCTGTTGCTGCTGGTCCTGGGATGGAGAGTTACTCTGCAGGGCAACTATTGAGTGCTGTGACTGGAAAATTGTTCCTTGTTGGTTTTGAGGGATTGGATTAGGTGGAAGGGAACCCAGAGACACCTGAGGCTGAAATAAGCTTTGCTGGGATGGCTGTGCTTGTTCTTGGGAAAGCATAGTGTTCTGGATGCGTGATATTGGAGCTTGCTGTTGAAAAGCAGCTTGCTGTTCAGGGTTTGATGCTGACTGAAGTGGTGAAATTGAGTTCTGTGCTGCAAAAAATGAAATCTGTTCTTCTTGGGTCACTGTGTTAGTTTGAAGATTATTCATAGGACTCTGTGAGAGAAATATGTTGGTTGACTGCTGGTCTGGAGGAACTGAAGAGCCCTGTAACACAGCAATGGTACTTTGAGAGTGAAACATTGAAGGCTGCATTTGTTCAGAGGAGGCTGTAGAAGTCTGACTGTGGACAATAGGATTTGGACTATGAAAGATAGAACCTTGTGTCTCCTGGGAAAGGTTCTGAGGATCAGCAATGGGATTTTGAGGATGAAAAAGTGGAGACTGTGAATGAGAAGACTGCTGCAAAAAATTCCCAGATTGAAGTGACATCATCTCATTACCCTGCTGGAATAAACCATTGCCTTGTTGCTGGGTACCACTATTCTGAACACTCATCATACTTTTTGTAGATGAAAAAAGGTTAACTTGAGGTTGGTTGTCCCCACTATGTTGTATCTGGACCATGGTCTGAAAGACACTGTTCTGAATCTGTTTTGCTTGTGCTCCACTTTCTTCTCCATCTCCTGAACTTGATGTCTGAAACATGGTAGTGCCAGGAGTCGCAACCTGAGGTGTGGTGGTTGTAGAAGTTTCATTTCCAGAAACTGCAGGAGGAGAAGAAAACAATTCACATTGCATTTGCATGTCCTCATTGGTAGATAATGCACTCATCATGTGAGAAGTCTGCTGGTAAACTGGCGATTGCTGAAGGTTTCCATTTGCTGAAGCAGAAGGAGGGAATAATTCTGACTGAATCTGGGCAGCTGCCTGGCAGATACTCTGCTGCATCTCTATCACCATTGCAGCTGACGATTCCATCACTTGCTGTTGCTGTTGTTGCTGCTGTTGATTAGACAACGTATTTTCAGCCTGTGGATGAACACTTTCAGCTCTTCCAGGCATTAAATTATCTGGTCTGGTATGGACTGTTGGCTCTGTTGAGGAAAACATTCCAGGGCTTACACTATTTTGAATTTGACTGACTTGTTGAAAAATGTCTGCACTAAGCTGTTCTTGAACATTCTCATTACCATCTGGAGCAGAAAATAAAACTGAAGATAACTGCTGTTGTGCCTCTAAAACTTGTTGGACCAAGTCAACACTCCCACTGTTGCTGCTAGCAGTACTGCCTGTAAAACTTCCTGCTTGCAACTGCTGAATAGTATTCTGTAGCTGACTCACACTATTTGGTGATGGAAAAATATTTGATGAAATCTGCTGCTGTAAGGTCTGTGCTTGTTCTTGTAGTGGTGACTGCTGCTGCTGTTGTGACGCTTCAGTCAGTTGTGACAAATTAACCACTGTGCCATCTGACTGTAATACCTCTCTAGATTGAGATTCTCTGGTTTGGAACTGTGTTGCCTGCTGCAGGAGTGCATCGCTGTTGGGCAGCTGACTAGAACCAGAAACTGCTGGAAAGGTACCAGGCTGTGAGATGTCTTGTGTTTGGATAGTTGTCAGGGTCTCCGGGTTGTACACTTTGGGCTGAATCTGTTGCTGCTTTTCATTTTCAGAAGGTAAATGGGAAGATGATGGTGATGAAAAAGATCCATTTCCTGCTATGTTAGAGATATTTTCTAATGTTTGCTGAGTTGATCCAACTGCCTTGGTCGTCTAAAAAATTAAAAAACTCAATATGAATATATAAATATTAAATAAGCTCATAAGATACTTCAAAAATTACTGTTCCAAAAATATATACAGGACCAATTTTTCACTCTATATTATCATTTAGAGAACAGTCCCAAGACTATGAGTCTCCATGAAAACATGATGCCTGATTGTCATCAGGATATATGATCACACACACACACACACGTTTTTTTTTTTTGTTTGTTTGTTTTTGGAGACAGAGTCTCACTTTGTTGCCCTCACTAGAATGCCCTGGTGTCACAGCTCACAGCAACCTCAAACTCTTGAGCTCAAGTGATTTTCTTGCCTCAGCCTCCCAAGTAGCTGGGACTATAGGTGTCCACCACAACACCCGACTATTTTCAGAGACAGGGTCTCACTCTTGCTCAGTTGGCTGGTCTCGAACCCCTGAGCTTGGGCAATTCACCTGCGTTGGCCTCCCAGAGTGCTAAGATTATAGGCGTGACCCACAGTACCCAGCCAGGATATATATTTTTATTACTTTTAAATTTTATTTATTTATCTATTTGTTTGAGACAGTCTCATTATGTCGCCCTCGGTAGAGTACCATGGCGTTACAGCTCACAGCAACCTCAAACTCTTTGGGCTCAAGCAATTCTCTTGCTTCAGCCTCTCAAGTAGCTGGGACTATAGGCACCTGCCACAATGCCCAGCTATTTTTAGAGATAGGATCTTGTACTGGCTCAGTCCGGTCTCAAACCTGTGAGCTCAAGCAATCCACCCACCTCGGCCTCCCAAGTGCTAGGATTACAGGCGTGAGCCACCGTACCCGGCTAGGATATATTAATTTTTAAAGTACTATAAGCAAAGATAGTCAAACAAGGAAGTAGACAATAATCAGGTATTGACATGCTTTCGCAAATTAAGGGTAATAAGAACACATTAATTCTATGGTTCATGAAGAAGAGATATCAAAATATCTCCATTTTGTGGCTTATCAGTAATATAGGGAGGGAAACAAGTCAAAATAGGTAGGAGGAGTTATGGGCAAAGACAGGAGGGGGGTGTCTCTAATTCTGAAAATGCTAAAATTGCTACTTTCATTAACCCCCCCCCCCCATCCCCACATCCCACAGGTCTAGCAACATATTAATTCTTCCCTTGTCAGAATGTATATTGGCAGTCATGCTGTGTACAATTTTGGTGAAGTATAAAGCACTTACTTTGAAAAGCAAAATTCATCAAGTGCATCCAAAGCTTGCGCACACACAAAAATCAAAGAAATGGGACGAGTAAAATACAGCAACTTTTATATGTAAGGTTAAGAGTTGGGGCACTAGGCAATATAGCTTACCTTAAAAATAGGGGAAGACCTTTTCTCAGCTGTTACTTCCATTGGAGTAACATCTTCACTCTTAATCATACTGCTTGATATAAGTGGAGTGATCAGGGCGTTAGGAAGGATATTTACCTTATCTAAATTACAGCCAGTAGTTTTCATTGCTGCACACACAAAAAAGAAAGGACAGTTTAAAATCACAAAAATTATCAACAATTTCATTTTATAATTTGTTGACAATAGTTATGATTTAAATGCTTTTTTTTAGAGATGGGGTTTCCCTACATTGCCCAGGGTGGCCTCAAACTCCTAGCCTCAAGCAATTCTCCCTGGGTGGCCTTCCAAAGCGCTGGGATTACAGGTGTGAGCCACCATGCCCGGCTCTAAATATATACTTTTTGATGCTATGATAGTAGTGTAACATACCAAATTGGTCTATCAAGATATACACTGCCAAGCTGGTCATGATAGCAAACACCTGTAACTGAAGCACTTTGTGGGGCCTAGGAGGGAGGTTTGCTTGAGGCCAGGAGGTCAAGACCAGCCTGCACAATATAGTGAAAACCCTATCTCTACAAAAAATTAAAAATTTAGCTGGGCCTATTGGTATATGCCTGTAGTCCTACTACTCAGAAGGCTGAAGCAGGAGGATTGCTTGAGCCCATACTCTGAGGCTTCAGGGAGCTTTCTTTTTCTTATGAGTCAGAGTCTACTCTGTCATCCCAGCTGGGGTGCAGTGGCACCATCATAGCTCACTGAAAACCCAAACTCATGGGCTTGAGTGATCCTCCTGCGTCGGCCTCCTAAGTAGCTGTGACTACAGGTGCATGCCAACATTCCAGGCTAATTTTTTCTATTTTTTGTAGAGGTGAGGGTCTCATTCTTGCTCAGGCTGTTCTTAAACTCCTCCTACTCTGACCTTCCAGAGTGCTACACTCCACTATGAATAACAGAGTGCTATGCTGTGTCTTAAAAAAAAAAAAAAAAAAAAAAAGATGTACCTTCCCTTTTTTGAAACGCATTGAGGACCCCTGGTATAAACCTGAGCAGGTTAAATACTAACAAACTTAAGCAGTTCAACTCTCAGGCTATAGTTCCAAGACTCTTCAAAATGCTGTGAATTACACTACTCAACATAAGTAAGTGTATTATAGGATACATCATGGAAATCTCCAGGAGGCTAAACCTGCTTACTTACAACTATCATACTTTCCTCTTAGCACAAGGCTGCCTGGCAATATAAAGACTCAGAGCTTTTTATTCCAGAGACACAGGGTCTCATTCTGTTGCTCAGGCTTGGAAGTGCAATGATACAGTCGTAGCTCACTGTAACCTCACTGGGTTCAAAGGATCCTCCTACCTCAGTCCCCTAAAGCTGAGACTACAGGCATACAGCATCACTTGTGACTAACTTCTAAATAATTTTTATTTTTAGGAGATAAGGTCTCTCTTAAGTTGCTCAGGCTGGTCCTGAACTCACACAATCTTCCTCCCTCAGTTTCCCAAAGTGCTGGGACTACAGACATGGGCTATTATGCCAGACCGCTCCCCAAACTTTTCAAGGGTGATGAGATTGAGCACTTCCCTCAGCAAAGTTTAAGTTTCTCACCAGAAAATATCCCTAAGTAACTAATAAATTCTCCTTTTCTAAACTGATATTTTAGAAAACTTGAATTTGACAAGTAAACACATGAACACATTTCTTAGACAGGACTTAAAAAAATTTTTTTGGTCAGAAATAAGGATTATTTTAGGTTTAAATATTAAATTTCCAATGTAAAGTGAACAAGTATTTCCTACCTTTTTCCAATTTCACTTTCAGGAGTAGTTATGGATTAATACCAAGGACAGGCGACATACAGCACATAAAATAGATTCTACCACCTCATAATATCTACTTTTTCTCCTTGATTCCATTCCTTTTCTTTCTGTCTTGTCTACTTGGCACTGAACAGAGTCTATAATGGCACTGAACAGAGCCTATTGCTACTGTTAATGGCAGTCTTCTGGGTTGAGTATGGAGCCAAATTTTGATCCACAAGCTTGAGGCTGTGTGGAGAGAAATACATACTTCCCAGAAAGCATGACTATTAAATTTCTTAATTCGGTACTGAGAAGAAATCCTAGTTGCAAAAAGGATTTTAAAATGGCAAATGGTATATGAGTTAGATTGCTACCTTTATAAATATTTTCATCTAAAAATATTTGAAACTTAACCGTCTTACCAGTTGGCTAAAAAACTTAATTCCTATGGAAAGTGATTTATATTGAGGAAGGGGAAATGCTCACTTAACTTTTAACATTCTATGTTTTATTATTATTCTATCTAAATAATTTGAGAAAATAAATCATTTACTCATGAGTTATTTGGACCTGTTTTCACCTAGATTCTGCCAATACCAATATGTTTTAACAACCCAATTTTGATTCAGACAAAACTTCGGACCATGCACAGGGCAGACACTTAAAAGTAGTCTAGACCAGGCATGGTAGCTCATGCCCATAATCCTAGTAATCTGGGAGGCTGAGGTGGGAGGATCTCTTGAGCTCAGGAGTTTGAGACCAGTATAGGGAAGAGCGTGAGACCCCATCTCTACTCAAAACAGAAAAATTAGCCAGATGTTGTGGCAAGTGCTACTTGGGAGGCAGAAACAGTAGGATCTCTTGAACCCAGGAGTGTGAGTTGGTGTGAACTACGCTGATGCCACACCACTGTAGCCTGGGCAAGAGTGAGAATCGAAATAAATAAATAAACGACCATCCCATAGGATACTTTGAAAAAGCATTAGTGTTATCTTAAGATGATCCTATAATATTCAATTGCTAATCTTGCTTTTGAATTTTATTATAATGCAAACTGTGTAAGGCAGAAAGTTTTACTGTTACTGCCTGGTGTATAGCAGGTAATTAACAAACATTTATTGAACGAATTAAGAAAAGAATGATTTAATCCTGCTTTGTTTATTTATTGTTGATTTTTTGGTTAACCCTAGAGAACTGGATTAATCTGATAAAAAATAAAAATATTCAGATTTATTTATAAAAATAAATTTTTTTATTAATAATATTTCTGATATAAAATTTTCAATATCTAAAGACAAGTCTGTTACAGTTCAATTAGAAAATGCGTATGAATATCCACTGACTAATAACAGATAAATGCTCTTATTAACTTATCTAGACTATAGTTATTTGCCCCAAACTGCATTTAGATAGTAATGCTTATTATCATTTTTCTCCCTTATAGAAAGTGAGAATGGGTAGAATAAGTTGAACAAGAGTCTTTACCTATTCTCAGTTGACCACTGTTAAGTAGGTCTACTGACAAGTAGGAAAAGGACAATTTTTCTTATGTCCATATGAAGATGTAAGTCTTTCTATGGTCATATGCACATGTAGAGGAATGGACACCATGCTTTCAAAGGACAGTTACTGACTCTTATTACATTAAAAGGAAATGCTCAGAACAAGATAGTCTTCTGACAAGCCCCCAAGTAACTCTGTGTTCTGGAATGAGATAAGATGGGTCACTCACTAATAAGCATGTGTTAAACATTGATGCTTAGTACTTCTTTATGAGGGATATGGGGAAAGAACACGTGAGGAGAGAGCACGTGGCAATCCTTACCACTGCAGCCCTGTATGTAATTACCTTAACTCTCCCTGCACTTAAGGTTAGCTCGCCTCCCACAAGCTTGTACTTCTGACACGTGTCATGCCTGGTTCCTTCCTGCAGCGATTAAGACCAGGGCCTTAGGGGTCGCGACATGCACAAAGGTTAATTTTTTTATATTCCAATCTCATGTAAGTCTAGTCCTCCCTCCTCCTAACAATCCAAAATGCTGTAGGATAGACATTAAGTTTGTCAAATTGTTCCACCCCATTAATTTAATCAGAATTCTCAAGCAACTTCAATTTAGTAGTATGTTGTAAATGAAAACATCAGGTTTTTTCCTCTTTTCTAAGCCTTAATTAGTTCATCCTCAGAAAATCAAGCAGGTGTCACTGCACTGTAATTTATTTTTATTTTATTTATTTATTTATTTATTTATTTTTTGAGACAGAGTCTCAAGCCGCCACCCTGGGTAGAGAGTGCCATGGCGTCACAGCTCACAGCAACCTCAAACTCTCCGGCTTAAGCGATTCTCTTGCCTCAGCCTCCCAAGTAGCTGGGACTACAAGTGCCCACACAATGCCTGGCTATTTTTTATTGCAGTTGCCGTTGTTTGGGGGGCCAGGGCTGGATTCGAATCCGTCAGCCCCAGTGTATGTGGCTGGCGCCCTAGTGGCTTGAGCTACAGGTGCTGAGTCTGCACTACAATTTAAAGACTTGATATTTTTTCTCAAGTCACCTCTATTTATCAGACTATTTCTCATATGATTTAAATTTCGTATTGAAAAAAATCACATAAACAAACCTCTAAATTAGAACTTAAAAAATTGTTCATTTAATCACATTCTTTATTTCTTCTTTTTTTTGAGACAGAGTCTCACTTTGTCACCCTCCATAGTGTGCCGTGAGATCATAGCTCACAGCAACCTCAAACTCTTGGACTCAAGCAATTCTCTTGCTTCAGCCTCCCTAGTAGCTGGGACTACAGGCATCCACCACAATGCTCGGCTATTTTTTTTGGAGAAGGGGTCTTGCTCTTGATCAGGCTGGCCTCAAACTCCTGAGCTCAAGCAATCCACCCATGTTAGCCTCCCAGAGTGCTAGGATTACGGGTGTGAGCTATCACACTAGACCCACATTCTTTATTTCTAAGTAATAACTTTGTTTAGTTACTATAAATACCTAACATGGAAAAAAACCCTCACTGTATCACATGAAAGATTAATTTATTGGTTAAGTGAGAATATCAGAGTAAACAAAATTCTCCTATGCTCTACTCTTAATATACAATTCTGAAAAGTATGATACTTTTTCATTCTTTTTTTTTTTAGAGATGGTTGTCTTGCTCTTGCTCAGGCTAGTCTCAAACCTGTGACCTCAGACAATCCACTCACCTCAGTGCTAGGATACGATACTGTCTTGTAAAAATTTAAGATATTAACTATGATATACATCCCTACATGTGACCAAAATGATTCTGGGTACTTTGTATGACTTTTCCCTCAATCAATAAACAGAAAATAAAACTTGGAAAATGGTCATTTTAAAAATATACTATTTAGGGCAGCGCCTGTGGCTCAAAGGGGTAGGGCACCAGTCCCATATGCCAGAGGTGGCGGGTTCAAACCCAGTCCCGGTTTTTACTTCCAGATTCTCACATACTTGTAAAAAACAATACAGAGAACAAAATCCTCATACAAAGAATTATTTTGACAATCAAAAGAAATGAAGTTCTGATACACATTACAAAATGAATGAACCTTGAAAAACATTATGCTAAGTGAAAAAAGCTAATTAAAAAAGACCATATATAGCATTCCATTTATATAAAATATCCAGAATAGGCAAATTTATAGAGCCAGAAATTAAAGCAATGGTTAGCTAGGACTGGCAGGGTGCTGGGAAGATCAGAGGATGACAGCTGAAGGGTTCAGTTTCTTTGTAGACAATGAAAATGTTGTGAAATTTACTGAAGTTAACAGATACACATTATGTGAATACACTAAAACCACTGAATTATAGACTTTAAGTGGGTAAATTGTATGTATGTGAGTTTTACCTCAATAAAACTGCTAAAAAAAGAAAAGCCATACTCAGTGTTAAAATAATTATAAAGAGCTGGGTACCTGTAACTCAGTGATTAGGGTACTAGCCACATGCTCTGGGGCTGGTGGGTTCGAACCTGGCCCTGGCCTGCTAAACAAACAAAAATAAATAGCTGGGCGTTGTGGTGAATGCCTGTAGTCCCAGCTACTAGGGAGGCTGAGGCAAGAGAATTGCTTGAGCCTAAGAGTTTGAGGTTGCTGTGAGCTATGATCCCACAGCACACTACCGAGGTTTACAAAGTGAGACTCTGTCTCAAAAAAAGAAGAAATAAAGAATGTGATTAAATGAGCAATATTTTAAGGTCTAATTTAGAGGTTGGTTTATGTGATTTTTCAATACAAAACTTAAATCACATGAGAAATAGTCAGATAAATAGAGGTAACTTGAGAAAAAATATCAAAGCAAGAGCGAGACCCCATCTCTACTAAGAAATAGAAAAATTAGCCAGCCTGGTGGCATGCACTTGTAGTCCTAGCTACTCAGAGGCTGAGGCAGGAGGATCACTTAAGCCCAGGAGTGTGAGGTTGCAGCGAGCTATGATAATGCCACAACACTCTACCAGGGGCAACACAGTGAGACCCTGTCTCAAAAACAAAACAAAACAAACCAGATTACTTTTTATGATAGCTTATCTAAAAGTACAATTGTTCCAAAGTATATTCACTTTGAGGTATCTGATATGTGTTGCCAATTGTCATCTATTTATTTTTCTGTATTTTGCTTTAACACATCTTAGTAAATAAAAAGTTTACCTAATCTGGTAAATAAAAAGTTTTATATCAAGAAATATATATGTATATATATATATATTTTTAGAGACAGAGTCTCACTTTATTGCCCTCAGTAGAGTACCATAGCATCACAGCTCACAGTAACCTCCAACTCCTGGATTTAGACAATTCTCTTGCCTCAGCCTCCTGAGTAACTGGGACTACAGGCGCCTGCCACAACTCCCAGCTATTTTTTTGTTGCAGTTTGGTTGGGGCAGGGTTCGAATCCACCACCCTTGGGCCTGCACCCTACCCACTGACCCATAGGTGCCGCCCTTATATCAAAGTATGTATTTAAAAAATTATCATTTTTTGCTAGGATATGATTACTGTGCCTCATGCCTGTGATCCTAGCACTCTAGGAGGCTGAGGTGGGTGGATTGCTTGAGCTCACGAGTTTGAGACCAGCCTGAGAAAGAGTGAGACCCTGGCTGTACTAAAAATGAAAAACTGAGGCAAGAGGATAACTTGAGCCCAAGAACTGTAAGTTGCTGTGAGCTACGGCACCATGGCACTCTACCCAGGGTGACAGCTTGAGATTCTGTCTAAAAAAAAAAAAAAGAAAAAGAAACCAATTTATTTTTCATCATAGCTCACTGCAGCCTTCCAACTCCTGGGCTCAGACAGGTTGATGCACCTGCCTCAGCCTTCTCAGTAGCTAGGACTACAAGCACATGCCACCATGTCCAGTTACTTTTTTTTTTTTTTGGAGTTTTTTTTTTGGCCAGGGCTGGGTTTGAACCCACCACCTCTGGCATATGGGACCAGCACCCTACCCCTTTGAGCCACAGGTGCTGCCCATGTGTCCAGTCACCTTTAAAAAATTTTTATACAGAATGGTATTCCATTATATACAGTTACCACAGTTTGTTAATCCATTCATGGGTTGATGGGTATTTGGGCTGCTTCCATGAATTGGCAGTTATAAACTGGGCTGCAATCAATATTCTGGGCAAATGTCTTTGTTGTAAAATGATTTTTGTTCTTCTTTTTTGACACAGGGTCTCACTCTGTTTCCCAGGCTGGAGTTCAGTGGTGTCATCATAGCTCACTATGAGCTCAAATTCCTGGGCTCAAGTGATCCTACTGCCTTCAACCCCTGTGCTTGGACCACAAGTAGGTGCATCAGCCCAGCTGATTTTTAATTTTTTTTTCTTTATAACAGGTTGCTGTCCAGTTTGGTCTTGAATTCCTGGACATAAGTGATCCTCCCACAGTGCTGAGATTACAGGTATGAGCTAAAGCCTAGCCAAAACCCTTTTATTATCATAAATATAGCATCTAAAACCTTTTAAGTGTCAATTCATAATCTTTTTTTTTTTTTTAAGAGACAGAGTCTTACTTTATTGCCCTCGGTAGAGTGCCGTGGCATCACAGCTTACAGCAACCTCCAACTTCTGGGCTTAGGCAATTCTCTTGCCTCAGCCTCCCAAGTAGCTGGGACTACAGGTGCCTACCACAATGCCCAGCTTTTTTTTGTTGTTGTTGCAGTTTGGCTGGGGCTTGGTTTGAACCTGCCACCCTTGGTATATGGTGCCAGCGCCCTATCCGCTGAGCCACAGGTGCCGCCCCAATTCATAATCTTGTATGAGAAATTTCATATTGGATTAGATTGTGTTCCACTCAGACTGATATGTATACTCTACAAAAGCAGCATCAAGAGATTTTTTTTGAGAAAAGCTTATTAGTAAATGCCTCAAAGTTGGTAAAGGATAGACCACAAACATTCCTGACTTTAATCGCTAGGGTTTTTGCTTAGATAAACCTTACACACTGAAGCTCAATGAATACTTTCAGAATCCTAGCTAAGTGACGATGGCAAATTATTTAACCTCTTTGGACAGCTGACTTCCTTATTCTATGAAGTAAGAACAGTTAAGTAATCTACCTCAGAGAGTCTGGAAGATTAAATAAGATAATACTTGTAAAGAGCTGGGCAAATTGCCTAGCACTTAATGTATGTTCAAAAAATGTTATCTTTGGTTATCTACAGATTTGTGAATTTTCCTTCAGTTGAATCTTATCTTGGCAGTGTATTTACTAGTCCACAATTCCTCACTAATCTACTCTGGAAAGTGTTCATGGTCAGAAATTATGGCAGGCTATACAGGGTAGCCATAAAGTTCATGTGAAATTTAAAGTTAAATTTAAACCTGTATTAAACACATCAATACATGTGAGTACTGAATTTTACTACTGAAAGGAGAAAAAAAAAATCATTGTATGTGATAAAATGTATTAAGCATATTACGCCTCCTGAAAATGTAAATGAGCATAGTATTTAAAATTTTTTATTTAACTTACCTGAATTTAAGGACAGAAAAATACAAGTCAAAGCCAAAATTAAGATACATGTCATTACGTAACTGGCATCTTCAAATGTAAAGGCACAAAAGCATCTTCACTATACACATACAGCTGCATTAGAAACCTGTTAATGGCCAGGCATGATGGTTCAGGCCCACGGGCCACATGAGGCTGTGTGATTGTATTTGTTCCCGTTTTGTTTTTTTGCTTCAAAATAAGATATGTGCAGTATGCATAGGAATTTGTTCACAGTTGTTTTTTTTTTTAACTATAGTCTGGCCCTCTAACGGTCTGAGGGACAGTGAACTGGCCCCCTGTTTAAAAAGTCTGAGGACCTCTGGTTCAAAGCATTTAATCTTAGCACTTTGGGAGGCTCAGGCAGGAGGATCACTTGAGACCAGCAGTTCAAGATAAGCAATATAACAAGACTCTGTCTCCACAAAAAATAAAAAAAAATTAGGTAGGCATGGTGCCATATGCTTGAGGCTGAGGAGGCTGAGGCTGGAGGATTGAGCCCAGGAGTTTGAAGTTGCAATGAGCTATGATGACAGCACTATACTGTAGCCCAGACAAAACCCTATCTCAAAAACAAAAAAAAAAAAAAAGAAATTTGCTAAGGAAATAATCTGCACTATCATGTAACAACCTAAAGATATACTTTATCTTCAGTGTTTCTTGAGACTGGCAGAGGAGTAAATAAAGATGTCAATAGGAAGAATGATAATAATTTAAGAACCTAACTTAATTTTTTCAAATGCCTATAGTTCATATTTTTGTCTCTTCAGTCTCAATGTCAAGAACTGACCTTATTAGTAGAAAGTTTTATAGATTCTATTGTACATTATTTTGCTTTACATACACTTTTTTTTGGAGACAGAGTCTTATGTATCGCCTTGACACAGAGTCTTATGTATTGCCCTCGGGAGAGTGCTGTAGTGTCACAGCTCACAGCAACCTCAAACTCCTGGGCTTAAGCGATTTTCCTGCAGCTAGCACCACAGGCATCCACCACAATGCCTGGCCATTTTTTTTTTTTTTTTTTTTTTTTTTTTGCAGTTGTTATTGCTGTTCAGCTGGCCTGGGCTGGGTTTGACCCGGCCAGCCTGGGTGTATGTGGGCAGCACCCTACCCACTGAGCCACGGGCACTGCCCTACTTTACATATACTTTTAAGAATTTTAATATTGGGGAATTAAAAATAAAAAATCCTCTAACATAAGTTTAAAAATTAAACTTATGCTGGGGGAAGGAAAATATCAACTTGAAAAACAAGTTTGCATTCAGTTAAGGTAAACAAATATTTATTTATTTGTGGAAGATAACCTTCTAAGTTTTGTAAGTACTAAGGAAAACAAAATACTATGGTTTGCTAGAGAAAACATACAGGATCACCTACTTACAATTTTTAAGAAGAATCAAATTGGTACCTTTCATGGCCTCCTCAAAAGAGCAAGGTCTTGCTGGACTAGATATTTCCTTCTTCACATTTACATTCAAAGCACCAGCCAGCGCTATTTAAAACAAAAGACTAATGTATTTATTTAGATTTATTCACCCTAACAAACTTTGTATTTTAAAATCTTTCATTAGAATATTTTGTCACAAAGCATCATTAAATTATTTAACAGAAATTCTATATTGAGGTGAGTTTTTATAACCAGCAGTCTATCCTTTAAATTCACCAGTTTCCAAGTGGGCAGAGCATATGATCACTTACCAAAACAAAAACAACAGCAATTTTTAAAAATCTTTTTTATAACAGTACACATGTTGGTGATATCAGATGAACAGAAGATTGATATAAGAATATCATTTAAACCTTATGAAACATACAAGAACACTAGCAAGAAAAAAATTCATCCATTCACCTATATAAATGATTTTAAAAAGTGATTCAAAAGCATTAGTCAATTAATGTTTAAGCTAAATTAAAATAAGAATTTTGAACATGCTGAATCTATGATATTACGATTACTTCGAAAAAAAAAAATCTTTGTTAGTGATAATGGAGAATTGCTAGGCTCCTTGATCTAGTCATATCAATTATTGTCTACTATGACAACTTTAAATTTAATGAGCCTATGAAGAGAGACCACTTGTAAATGATAAATAAATGAATTTGTTTCAAATAACTATATGTTAATTTTAAGTACATTTTAACTTCTACCTTTCTTTCTTTCTTTCTTTCTTTCTTTCTTTCTTTCTTTCTTTCTTTCTTTTTCTTTTTTTGAGACAGAGCCTCAAGCTGTCATCCTGGGTAGAGTACTGTGGCATCACAGCTCACAGCAACCTCCAACTCCTGGGCTCAAGCGATTCTCCTGCCTCCACCTTGCAGTAGCTGGGACTACAGGCGCCTACCACAACGCCCAGCTATTTTTTGCAGTGGTCATTGTTGTTTGGTGGGCCCAGGCTGGATTCAAACTAGCCAGCTCAGGTGTATGTGGCTGGCACCTTAGCTGCTTGAGCCACAGGTGCTGAGCCTAACTTCTATTTTTCAATAAATTTATTTTATATTTACTAACATGCCAAATTATAACTATGTGAATAGAGACAAATTGTACATATGTCTTCTAAGAATAAAGTTAAATAACTTATCTTAGTATGTTGCACATCAGATCCACCAAATGATTTATACATAATTGAAAGGAAAAAAAATCAAATCAAACTCTTAGGCTTAAGCAATTCTCTTGCCTCTGCCTCCCAAGTAGCTGGGACTACAGGTGCCTGCCACAATGCCCGGATATTTTTTGGTTGCAGTTGTCATTGCTGTTTGGCAGGCCCAGGCTGGATTTGAACTCACCAGCTCTGGTGTATGTGGCTAGCACCCTAGCCGCTAAGCTACAGGCTCTAAGCCTGAATTTAGAATTTTTGAACTGCTTAGAATTCCAGGATGGAATATGGCAGCATGAGGAAAGAGGATCCCCAGCTTGCCACTCTAATTTTTCCACTTGTGTCTGCATCCTGTATGTGGAGTGTCTTGGTACCCTAGGCAGTACTTCTAAGTTCTGTCTACCCAATAGGTCTAAGAGTACTCATACAGTCTAGGTATAGAGAAAATTTGGGGATCCTGGGTACTTATTATACATGGCCTAGAACAGTGGTTCTCAACATTCCAAATGCCACGACTCTTTAATACAGTTCCTCATGTTGTGGTGACCCCCAACCATAAAATTATTTGAGGTTACTGTGAGCTGTGACACCATGAGCACTCTACCGAGAGTGACAGTGAGGCTCTGTCTCAAAAAAAATTCTAAATTCAAATCTGGCCTTCCAGGTTGTTATGAAGGTATTTTGGTCAAAATAGGAGGATAGGAGATGTTATATTTAATGATTTGTTAGTTCTACTTACAATTTTTATTAATAGATTGTATTAGCAGTCACCATTTCTACTCCAACATGAGACTATTAGGGCTGGCCTGTTTTTAGCTACTATAGTGATATACTACTGAATTTTCAAATATTTAACCAGTCCTTAAATGAGTCAAAATAGCTTGTGTACATTAATGCATTTATGGGGTACAATATGCTGATTTGATAGACAATGTGGAATGCTTACATCTAACTGATTAACTTGCTTGCTTACTTATTTGTTGGGGGTAAGACATTTATACTCTATTCTTTTTTTTTTTTTGAGACAGAACCTCAAGCTGTCACCGTGGGTAGAGTGCTGTGACATTGTAGCTCACAGCAACCTCCAACTCCTGGGCTTAGTCTCCCAAGTAGCTGGGGCTACAGGTGCTCACCACAATGCCCCTCTATTTTTTGGTTGCAGCTGTCATTGTTGTTTGGCAGCCCTCGGGCTGGATTTGAATCCGCCAGCTCAGGTGTATGTGGCTGGCGCCTTAGCCGCTTGAGCCACAGGTGCCAAGCCTCTATTCTTTTCAGACACAAAGTGTCACTTTGTCATCCTTGGTAGAGTGCCATCGTGTCACAGCTCACAGCAACCTTCAACTCCTGGGCTTAGGCGATTCTCTTGTCTCAGCCTCCCAAGTAGCTGGGACTACAAGCGCCCACCACAATGCCCAGCTATTTTTTTGTTGCAGTTTGGCCAGGGCTGGGTTCGAACCCCACCCTACCCATTGAGCCACAGGTGCCACCCTATACTCTATTCTTAATAGTTTTAAATGTATCATTGCATTATGCACATTAGGTGAGGTCTCCCCAAATACCCTCACTCCTCCCGGTTTTCTCCCTCCTCTCCCCTTCCCTTCTTCTTTCTAGACCATAGTTATGTTTCACCATTCCTATGAATGTGTAGGTGATTATATACTGATTTCATGGTAGTGTTGAGTACATTGGATACTTTTTTTCCCCACTCTTTGAGATACTTTACTAAGAAGAATATTTCAAGATTTTCTGAAGTTGTATTCTCTCTCATAAACATCTCAAAAGATTACCATGTTTTATAAATTTTCATAAAAAAGTGAAATTGTGGGAAGGTTCTTTAATTAGCTATATCATAAAGGCAGAAACTAAGGCATTAGATCTTAGACAAAGCTTACATACCATATTTATTCAAACAAAAAATTTTTTTTTCCAGTTTTTTTTGGCCAGGGCTGGGTTTGAACCTGCTACCTCCAGCATATGGGGCCAACACTCTACTCCTTTGAGCCACAGGTGCCACCCTCAAACAAATTTTCTAAGAGTAATTTGTATTATGATGTACAAAATATGTGGAGGGGGGACTTAAAAGAACAAACATATGGTAATGATTACCTAAATATGGTCCAAATTAGGCAATTACATAGCCTTTAAAGCAGAATACTTTAAAGCTGCTTTATTTGGCAACTTATCAAAGGGAAATTTCTAATAATTACCCTTTATCACTGAGAAATGAGGATTCTTAGTGCTGATGCTAAGTACTTCAAAGTCCTGAAGTTCTCTATGATTGATTAATAAAAACAAACAACAACAAAATCTTGGTATTTTCAGGACAGCAAAAACTTTAAGCCTGACATATATCCACTTTTTCTTCCCATCCAAGTGATGCAGAAGCCCATCAGGAAACAAGTTCAAATACAGTAATTATACCATCATTTCCCCTACATCGGCTCCCACACTATATTCAATGTTAATATTTAGTAACCTCAGTTTCTACAATGCTTCCACTACCATTTATTTTAAATTGAATTTCCTTGGATTTTTGAGGCCTTCCTAGAGAGAAAAACAATCAAATATTGTCTTTGAGTATAAAGCAATTTTCTTTTTCCTATTATTTCTAAACTTTGCCTTTTGGTCGAAAGTTTTTACGGTGATCTTTTATTTTAGAACAAATACCAAGAGGTACTTCATTAGTGGTATACCGTGGCACAGTTTTGTAGCAAACCAGTGAAAAATAATAAATGCTACAAAATTCAGGCATGATTAAAAACAATACAGAGAATAGATAAGTTAGATGATGGAAATTAATTACCGAGGCTAGTTGATCCTAACTCTGTCCTAGCTACTATTTCCCTCACTTTTTGATGCCAGAGCTTTCTTTCCCTATCACCTTTCTTCACCTTCTACCTCACTGGATCCTCAACTCTTTAATAATATCATATCAATAAACCACAGATATGTAAGAACTGCTAATTCTGAAGTACTTCAGAGACTATCATGAACTGAACTAATGGTAACCATAGCAGAAACCAAGTCTAGGTCAATGGAACAAGCGAAGTATTTCCATTTCCAAAATGTTCTTCCTTCTTCTGCCAAGTGAGAGCTTTTTTCTTCTTCAGACAACTAAAAGAAAGCAGGCAAATGACTTCATGGCCAGATGCCTTTTAAACTTCTAATATTTCAGTTAGTCTTGTTCCTTTGATTTCTAAAATATCTTACTTTACCTAACTGCTTAAAATTTTATTTTAAATATTTACTTACCATCAGTCTTTGGTATTTTTTATTTAATCACGTACTGCTCCAGGCTTATCTCCCACCTCTCTCAAAATGCACTCTTATCAACTAGCCAAACACAATAGTTAGCAATTTCCCAAAGTTTTCACTTTCTCCTGTCTGCATATAAAAGGTACTCAATGAATGGTTATTCTTGGTAAGGAGTAACCTACAAGACAGCGTCAGAGTTTGACTTCACAGCATTCCTGATTTTTCTTTTATTATTGGAGTATACAGGAGTATACAGTAGAAATAATTCTCTTAATTTAAGAGAAAAAGCAGTATTTGGTGGCTATATTCTTAAGAAATAATGCTGTTTCTAAAAGAAACAACTCGTTGACACTGATAACAGCAACCCATTTTTTTGGTTGGCTGGTCTTCATATCCTTCCAAAGAACTAGAAATTTAAGTATGCATTTTAGTTCAAAATTTTTTGTTGACATACCTGGATCTGGAGTGTAAGTGAAGGGCTGAACATCATGAGATCTTCCAGCATTAGTCACTACATATATTCCCACCGATACAGGCAAAGTTATATGCTGGTCATGATAAGGAGGAACCTTCACAATAAGATGATTCTAAAGAAAAGAAAGGTACAAGAGTCAGAAGCAATATTCAAATTTAAAATTTTTAATTAAGTACATTTCCTGTTAGCTGTCAAGTTTTGAAAGTCTGATATAAAAAAGAACGTATTTTAAAGCTCAGGTTCACAGGCATCAGGACATTAATCTAAAAATTGCTTTTAAGGTAAAGACCAAATTGTCTTCCAATAGCTTGCAAGGTCCCTATCCTGTCAACTTTATGTTTTCCTAGTAGTTTTCATTCCCACTCTACCCTTAGCACACTATCCTCTAGACTTGACCATCTCAGTCCATTCTTTTAACATACTAAATTCAGTTTTACTTTAGAATCTTTATACTTGATGTTCTTTCCAAGTGTAATATTTTTCCTTCACTCCCTCAAATGGCAAGTTCCTGACCCCGTTTTCAGGTCTTAAACAAAGGTCAGCTCCTCAGAGAAGCCTTCCCTAACCATTCTACTTAAAGTAACCTTTCCAACCTTACTACATAATATTGTTTATTTCCAAAATAGCACTTATGACCATTTAAAATTGTCCTTTTTTTTTTGGTTGCAGGTTTTGGCCGGGGCCAGGTTTGAACCCGCCACCTCTGGTATGTGGGGCTGGTGCCCTACTCCTTGAGCCACAGGTGCCACCCTGTCCTAATTGTTTTTTTTGTCTCTCTCCAACCACGTAAGCTCCATGAGGATGTAGGCTGTTTAATTCTTCACTCTACCTTCCCTATTAAGAATGGTACATTGGGTGGTGCCTGTGGCTCAAAGGAGTAGGATGCTGGCCCCATATGCCGGAGGTGGTGGGTTCAAACCCAGCCCCGGCCAAAAAAATGCAAAAAAAAAAAAAAAAAAGAATGGTACATTATGGGTCACACCTGTAACCCTAGCACTCTGGGAGGCTGAGGCAGGTGGGCTGCCTCAGCCGACGGTTCGAGAGCAGCAAGAGCGAGACCTGGTCTCTAAAAACAACCAGGCCCTGTGGCGAGCACCTATAGTCCCAGCTACTTGGGAGGCTGAGGCAAGGCAATGGCTTGAGCCCAAGAGTTTGAGGTTGCTGTGAGCTGTGAAGAAACGGCACTCTACCAGAGGTGACAAAGTGAAATTCTGTCTCAAAAAAAAAAAAAAAAAAAAAAAGTACATTATACAAAATACATCCAAATATATTAATATTTATTAAATAAAAGAACAGATATGAGGAAAAAATAAGCCCACCAACAGCAAAGTCACTTAGGATATGTTCTATACAACTCCAATGTGAGATGTACTACACAATGCAGTTCACAGCTTCCTGATTACTTAATTATCATTTGAAGTCAAATAGGGTTCAGTTTATTCAAACCTCAGTAAACTGAGGACATTTTTAGCCAAAATAGTGGCAGAAGCATCCTTATAAGAAAAGGATAGAGTCCATAAATGTTTCAACAGTATTATTTAAGGGGATTACATCTTCTTAGAAGGTAACATGAACCACATTTGACTATTTTTCTCTTCACTAGATTATAGTAATAGGAAGGAGCATTGGGGGTGGTGATTATAATTATCTGGTATCAGGAGGCCAAAGCTGACAGCTAAAGGTAAAGTGAATTTGATGACCTTTTGTTATTCACTTAGATTGTATTTGGTCAACTCAGTTGAACAGAACATGGGACAAATGAGATAAAGATTAAGAATTCAATTTCTGAGCACTTAACTTGTTTCTGCGACATCTTAAAACACTCTCTGAAATCAAGTCATATTATAAATAAAGAATTCACTTCTAATTTATGGTATTAACAGAATGCCTCCTGAATTAGCCATTTCAAAAAAAATTACATTTTAAAATCAGGTAGAAAACATGTACAAACGTGCATACGTTCATAGTTATTCAGGGGAAAAATCTGAAAGCACATATGTCATGAAAAATGCACTGGCGTTGATACAACTTCTAAGAAACTGAGTTTTAAAATCTGTCTACCTCTGTTCTACTTTTAAACTTTAAACATTATGACTATGTCACAAAGCAGATTATCTAGAATTAAAGAGATGGATAAATAGACGCTTATCAAGTATCATTCCATTTTAAAATTATTTGGCGAACTCTACAATTAAAATTATTTTTGTGAATAACAACTTATTTTTTGGTATTTAGAAGGAGGATAAGTATCTAAAAATCAGATGCATATTTTACCGAAATACTTTCACATCAACTGTTTGGAAGAATATATTTAAGCAAACTAATTTGAAACCTTTTATAAAACCAAATAAACCTATTTTGGTAGTAATTCTTCATACTTCCTTCATTTTGAATCTAAAAATTCTTGATTTGAATTAAAAACTAGGTAAATTGGGCGGTGCCTGTGGCTCAGTGGGTAGGGCACCAGCCCCATATACCGAGGGTGGCAGGTTCCAACCCAGCCCCGGCCAAACTGCAACAAAAAACTCTAAAAATAAAATAAAATAAAATAAAAACTAGGTAAATTGTGGATAGTGGTCAAATGTTGTTTTTAATACTAGTCTCGCATATTAGGAGCAATTAACTACTACTGAACTAGGAGTATAATACATACAAAATATACAAAGGGCTAGGAGGCCTTTGCACTATGTATGATGATCTTTGGGGTCAAAAGAGAATAAATTTTAATTTCTTAGAAAAACATGCTTGGATTCAAAATCATTTATTTTTTTCCCCAACAGATAATCTTTCTGAAAGTGTACAAGCAATTGGTGCTAGATATTTTTCAGTCTCTGAGGAGAAAATTACCAGTGCCACATTCATTTTCTAGTTGGGAATATATATAATCAGACTTGACCAAAGACACACTGTTAACTTACCATTTTAAAAACACAAAACCTCTAAACTTTTCTACCTTTGTTTAACATAGATGTTCCTACAAAATCTGCTAAGAACCTTTTTTGGCATCTTTTTTTTTTTTTTTTTTTGAGACAGAATCTCACTATGTTGCCCTTTGTAGAGTGCCCATGCATCACAGCTCTCAGCAACCTCAAACTCTTGGGCTTACGTGATTCTCTTGACTCAGCCTCCCAAGTAGCTGGGACTATAGGCTATACAATGTTATATATAACTTGTCTAAAGTTGTTGAAAGCGAGTAGATATACTGACAGTGTATTCACCATACTATATATGTATGAGATATTAACAGCATTGATAAGAAGACTAAGCATTGATAAGAAGCCAAAGATTAAACAAAGAACTGTTTTCTAGACTTCATTTTTCTCAATGTTTATATAATGGAAAAAGCTTAATACCTGATGATTTGAATTGTAAGGTTGCAACTGAATGGCTACATTAATTTTTCATAACTGCAATTTATAAAATTATCTATTTATCTATCTGTTTATTTAAAGACAGGATCTCACTCTGTCACCTAGGTACTATACAAGGGCATCATAGTAGCTCACAGCAACCTCACACTTCTAGGCTCAAATAATCTCCTGCCTCAGCCTCCTAAGTAGCTGGGACAATAGGCACATGCCACCATATCTAGCTGACTGTTCTGTTTTTTATTTTTTGAGACAGAGTCTTACTTTGTCACCCTCGGGAGAGTGCCGTGGTATCACAGCTCACAAAAACTTCAAACTCTTGGGCTAAAGTGATTCTCTTGCCTTAGACTCCCAAGTAGCTGGGACTTACAGGCGCCTGCCACAATGCCCACCTATTTTTAGAGACGAGGTCTCGCTCTGGCTCAGGCTGGTCTCGAACTTGTGAGCTCAGGCAATCTACCCACTTCGGCCTCCCAAGTGCTAGGATTACAGGCATGAGCCACCATGCCTGGCTTATTCTATATTTTCGTACAGATGGGGACTTGCACTTGCTCAGGCTGGTCTTGAACTCCTGGTCCCACCTTTGCCTCCCAAAGTACTAGGATTACAGGTAACAGCCACCATGCCTGGCTGCCAAATTCTCATTAAATGGTTTTCTCTGCAATACCATCTTCTGGATATTTTTGTTGTTGTTACAGTAAGAATTGTAATAGAGCATTACAAGACAGAGTCTCACTCTGTCACCCTGCATAGAGTACTACAGAGTCATCACTCACAGCCAAACTCTGGGCTGAAGTAATCCTCTTGGTAAACCTCCCAAGCAGCTGGGACTATGGGCATGCACCATGACACCAGGCTAATTTTTCTTTTTTTCTTGGTAGAGACGGGGTCTTACTCTTGCTTATGCTAGTCTCAAACTCCTGAGCTCAAGCGATCCACCCACCTTGGCCTCTCAGAGTTTTAGGATTATAGGTGTGAGCTACTGTGCCTGTCCCTCTTGGGTATCTTTAAATACTGTAGATGCCCTTTTAACTTTTCTGTATAGACCAGATATTTCATTTTCTTTTTTTTCACTCTGGGTCTTGGTCTGTCATCCAGGCTGCCCCTGATATTTCTTTATTAACCACATCAAAGTTTCTTTTCTCTCAATACATTTTCTTTTCTCTAAATGTTTAATTCTTACTCCCCCCCTTTAATATGATCTCTACAATCAATTCTCTAGGATATCTCAGCTTTAACTCCACTCTAAGAAATTACATCCCAGAAATCCCCTTCATGGAAAAAAGAAAGAAAAGTTCTCTCTGAAACAGATAATAATTTTAAAATGAATGAAATCACAGAATTAGTGACAGATCATATTATGATTTAGTTTGTTTACATACTTGCTTGCAAAAACCCCAGGACCTCTAGATATAGCCACCAAATAAGGACATAATTCCTTTCCATTCCACAACATGTCTTATTTTTATGATTATTCTTCTTTATATCTATTGTAGCTGGCATAACTGCCCTGAAAAAAAGTGTTTTAAAAATGTAACTACCCCATGCCTCAAAGGGAAAGAGTGAGACAGAAAGAAAGAGAGGGAGTGAGGAAGGAAGGGACAGGAGGGGAGAGAGAGGGAGGATGACTTGTTAGTATAAAATTCTATATGAAATAGCAAGTTAAGACTATAATTTGTTGGGGATATTTTATTAATTTGTATGGCAAGTTTTTGGATCTGCAGAACTAGTTTCCTTATCTATAAATATGCATCATAAGAATAAGAATTGTAATAGAGCATTACAAGTGAGGTAGTCTACATTAATCTAACTAATCTGTCAAAAACCAAAACATATCAATAGCATACACAAGTATTACATAGATATATTAAGTTTCTGTCAGGATTAAAACTCCAGGTGTGCAAGAAACTGTTTGAAATTAGGGTTTGAAGTATGATCCAAATAAACAAATGGACCTTAGACCAGAAAGTCCTCTTTTTCTTCAACAAGTATAAAAATGAACTAAGTTTTTCTTAAGTATCTATTAAGAGTTTAGAATACAAAAGAGTCAGAACACCATGCCCGCAACCTCTAGAAGTCCTCTGGAAGAAGCTACTGGTGGTTCGCAGGGAGTGGGAATAGTCCGATTAAGTTACAATAAGAAATGATAAAATGTCAGTGTTAGAAAGAAGCCTCCGATAATATAGTGAAAGAGCTTATTTTATAAATTAGAAAACTGGGGCACAAAAGTAACTTGTCTAAAATAACCCAGATTGTTAATGACAAAGCAGGCACTAGTATTTAAGACCAGTCTGACAAGGAATCCTATAAAATACTGTCCATTGGTTTGTGTGACAAAAGAATGACTATTAAATTCCACTCTTTTCTACAGAGTGTTGCATGAGGCTAGAGGAAAACTTTCTATATAGCATTAGTCTAGGTATTTAGGAAGCTCCATTTTATAGGATATTATGCATTAAAGAATTGTCTTTACCTGGATAGATGCCTGGTCTTTGCCCTTGGCTACTGGGAGGTCAATTCTAAGCCTTGAAATGTCCTGTCTGATACGATTCTTTGTTTGAGGGCTTGCACCACCAGACAGTCTAACAATGTGTTTATAACGAGAGTTTTAGAACATGCCATATCTGTTTTGACCTCTGGTGGAAGTAAAGACTAGAGGTCAGCTACACGAGCAGTATATGATCAATTCTGAATAAAAACTCTGGACACCAAAAGCTTGAGTGAGCTTCCCTAGTTGGGAATTCTCTGCATATTGCCACACACTGGTGTGTTGAGAGAATGTGTCCCCGAGAATGACAAAAGCCTGGTGTCTGGGATCCTGCCAGACCTTGCTCTAGGCATCTACCCCTTTAGCTAGTTCTGATGTATATTCTTTTGTTGTAAAACTGTTATCACTAAGTACAGCACTTCCAAAGTGTTGTGAATTGTTCTAGCAAGTTATCAAATCTTAGGGGATAGTGGGAAAACCTAAATTCGAAGCCAGCTATTCAAAAGAGGGGGTGGCTTGAAGATATCTGAACTGGCATATAAGTGGTAGCAGTCTTGGATGTAATCTTAGCCTTGAGTATGAAAATATATTGGATAAAGTTTTATATGTTTTTATTATTTTTTTTTTCTTGAGACAGAGTCTCACTCAGTCGTCCTGGGGTTGAATGCCATGGTGTTACAGCTCACAGCAACCTCAAACTCTTGGTTTGAGCAATCCTCTTGCCTTAGCCTTCCAGAGTGCAAAGATTACAGGCATGAGCCACCGTGCCTGACTTTATTAGGTTTTTTATTAATGCACAAAAGGAATAAAAACTAAATTTAAAAACCATGAAGGCATTATAAACTTTTTGGATAAATTGGCAATAGATTCTCCAATTTTTACCTCTTCATTCCTCTCCTTGTCTTCATGTACTCCTTCCTTTCTATCCCCATCAGCTCCTTAATACTAAATTTGGGGCGTTGGGTTTTTTGTATATTAGCTCATTCTCGCTCTGTCTCTGTCTCCGATCTGTACATATTACTTCTCTGCATGTGTCTTCCATCTAACATGCTCATAATTTGGCCTTCCCTTCTGTTAGTCTCAACTTCTACGAGTTTGGTCCTATCTGCCCTATATATACTGCTTCTTAAATCAGGTCTTGATTCGTGTTTTCAAGCTTATTCCTTTTTACTAGGAAAAAAAAAGATGGTAAGGGCCTACATATCCACTTTCATTAATGAAAGTGTGATAAGTGCTTTTAAATGCAAGAAGGTAACTTTATGTAAACATAAAGCACCTAGTACATAGCAGATAATCAATAATTATTTCAGTTTCCCTTTGACTTACTGTATAGTAGTTGAATGTAATCTAAATCTTCAGAAAAAATTAGTAAAGAAATGATTTCTTTTGAATTTGTCATTTTATCATGGATTTTTTTTTTTTAGCGATAGAGTCTCAATCTGTCACCCTCGTTGTTGTCACTGCAACCTCCAACTCTTGGGCTCAAGCGATCCTCTTACCTCAGTTTTTCCATTTTTGGTAGAGATGGGGTCTCACTTTTTGCTCAGGCTGGTCTCAAACTCGTGAGCTCAAGAAATCCACCTGCCTCAGCCTCCCAGAGTCTTAGGATTACAGGCGTGAGACACTGTGCCTGACCTATCATGGATTTTTAAATTTACTTATTATTTATTTTTATTTCATATTAGTATGAGGGTACAGATAATTAGGTTACATAGTGTTAGGTAGAGAAGAAATGTTTTAATTTTTCTCTTTAAATTTTAACAATGGTGACATTTGCCAAATCTCTGAACTTTTTAAAATAAAGAACTAGTCATGTTTAGTATTACTGAAATAATTCTATTTCAGTTAAAGAAACTCAAGAAAAAGACTTATTTATTTCTTTAAATTAGAGATAGGGCTCTGTCACCCAGGTTAGAGTGCAGTAGTACAATCCTAGCTCACTGCAACCTCAAAATCCTGGGCTGAAGCTCCTAGCCTCCTGAGTAGCTGGGACTACCAGGTGCACGCCATCACACATGGCTAATGTTAAAATTTTTTTAGGAGATGCGGTCTTGCTACAATGTCCAGGCTGGCCTATAGATGTGAGATACCATACCATGCCCAGCCAAGAAAGAACCATTAAATGATTCATATCAAGTCCATATGAAAAGGAAATTTAATATATTGATTCAGGAAAATTTCAGAACAAAACAGAATTATTCAGAGAGTAAACAACCAAATTACAAAAAGGCTTAAATTACATACCTGATGAAATAATTCCATGTCAATTTCAGCTTCTGACTTCCAAGAGTTTTCATCTGATTAAAATAAAAACAGTGACTTAATAAATTTTTGAACTTTTTTTACCCTGTAGTTATTTTTACATCAATATAACCAAAATCTCTATGCCACTAATATGCCTACTTACCAGAAACATTTTCTTGGAAAATAACTTTAGTTCCTTTTAGAAAATTCTTGCCAATTAAAAATACTTCTTCCTCTCCTTTCACCGAACAGCTATGCAAGCTTTTCTTTAAGATCTCTGGCACTCCTGCTGGCTGAGCTGTGGAGATACATAAACATTCTATAAAAAGAACCACCAACACTTACTTCTTACCTATAATCAACTTGCAATTTTCCAGTTCTATGAGTTGTCTTTGTTGAAGAAGGGACAGTGAATATTTTGACAATAACACAATTATTGCAAAGGCTTTAATTCCTACCCCGCTGACATCAGGCTTAGCCATGTGACTTGTTTAGTTAATGAATTGTGAACTGAAAAGTAACATGCCAAGTCCAAGCAAAAAAGCTTTAAGAACCATCACATGATTCTACCATTTCTGTTTTTGGTTCTTTTTTGCTGCAGCATCATTTAGCCTCTACCTATTGATAAAAATAAGTAAGTATTCTGTCTTTGTTAAATACAGGTTGAGCATCCTTAATCCAAAAACCTGAAATCTGAAATGCTCCCAAATCCAAAACTTACTAATCATTTCATAGTACCAGAGGCAGAAATTCTACACTTGACACATTATTTTTGTTCTGTATTAATAGTATGTCATATACTTTTTTTTACTGTTAAACACTTACATGTGAAAAAGTATAAGAAAATGATATATTATTGGCAGTATATAAATTCATAGTCAGGAATGATCGTTATGCCAAATTACCACAGATTTGTCCACTTGAGTGGCTAAGACAGTGACATTTTTATTTTTTGATGGTTCAATGTACACAAGCTATGTTTCATGCACAAAATTACTAAAAATATCGTACAAATTACTCTCAGGCTAAGTGTAAGGTATATATGAAATATAAATGAATTTTGTGTTTGGACTTGAGTCCCTTCCCCAAGATATGTATATGCAAATATTCCAAAATTCAAAAACCATTGAACATCTGAAACACTTTGGTCCCCAGCATTTTGGACAAAGGATAGTCAAAGTATATTTAAATGACATTTTAATTAGTATCTGGGAGTTTAAGAGAAATTATAAACATATATAAAAATATATCATCTGGCTCAAAGCCTATGGCGCAGTAGCTAGGATGCCAGCCACATACATCAGAGCTGGTGGGTTCAAACCCAGCCCAGGCCTGCCAAACAACAATGACAACTATAACCAAAAATAGCAGGCATTGTGGCGGGTACCTGTGGTCCCAGCTACTTGGGAGGCTGAGGCAAGAGAATCACTTGGGCCCAAGAGTTTGTGGTTGGTATGAGTTGTAACGCCACGGCACTCTACCAAGGGCAACATAGTGAGACTCTGTCTCAAATAAATAAATAAATAAATAAATAAATAAATAAATAAATATCGTCTAGAACCCACAAAGTTAATGTATGAACAAAATAGAAAGGGTTATTGGTTATACACTAGTAAATATGTACCCTTTGAAATGAGGAAATTTTAAAACCAATTTATTTATAGGTCACTTTTTGGAGTACCATGGGAACTAGAAATTTGTTATTAAAGATATTCAAGAAAAAGATGGCAAATACTGTTTTGATTAGAAAATAAAGAGTGCAAAATTATATAAACAAGTTACATTAACAAAATGAAATGTGAAGTCTATAACCTTTACTCCCATTTTCAGACACTTTATGGAAATTCTACTTCACTGATCACTATTAACTTTTTTTTTTCCTGATCACGCTGGTAATCCTAGCACTCTGGGAGGCTGAGGCAGGTGGATTGCTTGAGCTGAGTTCAAGAGCAGCTTGAGCAACAGTGGTACCCTACCTCTACTACTACTAATAAAAAAATACTAATCGGGCATCCTGGTGGGCACCTGGAATCCCAGCTACTTGGGAAGCTGAGGCAAGAGGATGGCTTAAGTCCAAGTATTTGAGGTGGCTGTGAGTTAGGACACAATGGCACTCTACCCAGGGTGACAAAATGAGATTCTGTCTCAAAAAAATGAATTAGGGGCACCTGTAGCTCAGTGGTTAGAGCACTGGCCACATGCTCCAGGGTGATGGGTTCCAACCCAGCCTGGGCCTGCTAAACAAAAACAAAAACAAATAAAAATAGCTGGGCATTGTGGTAGGCACCTGTAGTCCTAGCTAGTAGGGAGGCTGAGGTAAGAGAATTGCTTGAGCCCAACAACTGGAGATTGCTGTGAACTATGACACTAAGGCACTCTACCAACGGTGACAAAGTAAGACTTTGTCTCAATTAAAAAAAGAAATTAATTTAAAAAACTCAAAATTTTTTTTCCTTTTGCATTTTAAAGGCATAAGATAGCCAAATGAGGCCCTGAAAGTTTATAATGTATTTATCTTCTACATATTTGTACTTATATTGCAAAAAGAATTAGTCTGTTACTTTGAAGATTAACTTTTAACCTTTTAAGAGGTCCTTTCTACTAAAAAGTTCAGTGGATATCTAACAGGACAGATTCCACACTAATCAGAACTAAAGTCAGGATTATTTAAGTATTGTTTAATTTTTGTCTTTAAGAACAAGCTGACAACTGAAAGGAATCATACTGCTTAAAAATTATACAAAAACAGCAACTGTACCTTTTTGGTATTATAAAAACAGTAATACTTTAAATACTTTTCAAATAATAGTCTTAAAAATAAAGCTGAAAAAATTAATGAATATCTGAATATTGAAAAATAAGCAAGTATTTCAACCTATCAAGAGAGAAGTGATAAAGTTTTATAATGTCTCTGAGAAGTACCTTTTTAATAGAAAGATTTAGAACAGGACAGCGCCTGTGGCTCAGTGGGTAGGGCACCGGCCCCACATACTGAGGGTGGTGGATTCGAACCCGGCCCCAGCCAGCTAAAACAGCAGTGGTAACTGCAACAAAAAATAGCCAGGTGTTGTGGCAGGCGCCTGTAGTCCCAGCTTCTCAGGAGGCTGAGGCAAGGGAATTGCTTGAGCCCAAGAGTTTGAGGTTGCTGTGAGCTATGATGTCACAGCACTCTACCGAGGGTGACAAAGTGAGACTGTCTCAAGAAAATAAATAAATAAATAAAAAACTAAAAAAGAAAAATTTAGAACAAAAAACCTATATCTGATCATGTAAATCACTAACCATACCCGAAATTTTCAGAGGGAGATAGTTTTTTCTTTTTTTTTTCTTTTTTTTTTGTTTGAGATAGAGTCTCATGGTGGCACCTGTGGCTCAAAGGAATAGGGCACTGGCCCCATATGTCAGAGATGGTGGGTTCAGACTCAGCCCCAGCCAAAAACTGCAAAAAAAAAAAAAAGAGAGAGATAGAGTCTTACTTTGCTGCTCCAAGTAGAGCGCCATGACGTCATAGCTCATAGCAACCTCAAACTCTTGGGCTCAAGTGATACGCTTGCCTCAGCCTCCAAAGTAGCTGGGACTACAGGTGTCTGCCACAACACGTGGCTATTTTTGGAGGTGATCCACCTGCCTCAGCCTCCCAGAGTGCTGATATTACAGGAGTGAGCCACCATGCTTGGCCAAGAGGGGGATAGTTTAATTAATGATATCATCCTTAAGCTGCAAGTAGGAGTAAAAGAAGTAGAAACTTCTTAAATTCAGAGTCAGATTGAATTTAATCATTTTTAGATACAATCTAATATATAATATATAAGAAAGCTATGATTTATTTTGTCCTATTAAAAAATTAGTATAGGAGGATAAATATAAAAATAGATAAATTTGGGCTTGGCGCCTATAGCTCAGTGGCTAGGGTGCCATCCACCTACACTGGGGCTGATGGGTTCGAATCCGGCTAGGCCTACCAAACAACAATGACAACTACAACAAAAAAATAGCTGGACATTGTTGTGGGCGCCTGTAGTCCCAGATACTAGGGAGGCTGAGGCAAGAGAATCACTTAAGCTTAAGAGTTGGAGGTTGCTGTGAGCTATAACACCATGACACTCTAAGGAGGGCGACACAGTGAGACTCTGTCTCAAAAAACACACAAACAGATAAATTTGTTTTTTTTTAAGTCTTGAATCTCACTGTATTAGCCGGGTTGGATTCAAACTTCTGGGCTCAAGTTATCCTTCCACCTCAGCCTCCTGAGGAGCTGGGAATACAGGTATACGCCACTGTGCTTGGCTGAAAATTAGTATTCTTTTTTCCTTCTTTCTTTTTTTGAGACTGAGTCTCACTCTTGTTGCCCCAGGCTAGGGTGCTGGATAGCTCACTATAACCTCCAACTCCTGGGTCCAAGTGATCCTCCTGCCTCAACCTTTGAGTAGCAAGGACAACAGGTACCTGACACAATGCATCAATAATTTGTCTATTTTTAGTAGAGATGGGGTCTTGCTTTTGCTTAGGCTGGTCTCAGAATTCCTGAGCTCAAGGGATCCTTCTGCCTCAGTATCCCAGAGTGCTAGAATTACAGGTGTGAGTCATCATGTCCAGCTGAAAATTGATAATTTGATAGAACAATAATATAAACATATATACCAAAACAAAACTATATATACCTGTATTATCTGGAGAACTCTAAGACGTTAAGAATGTAAAGGGGGATGATACTTTCATCCCCTTAAAAACAAACAAAAAGACAAAGGAGTCCATGGCCACTGTTAAATCAACAATCACAAGTAGGAATTTTTTTAAAGCCACAAAGCACAGCATGAATGTTGGCATTAAGCCTTCTTTCCACTGAGGGTCTATGGATGGAAAATCAAGTATCTGTTTCCTCTCCTCCCTTCCGCTTTTGTCACCTTTTGTCCCCATTTTCCTTTACCTCTCTCTCTCTCATCTTCCTGTTTCCTTCCCTCAGCCTATTTCCTTTTCACCTCTCATTCTACTTTATTTAAACCTGGCAAAAAGTTTATATTCATAGAAATAAATTCAAACCAGAAACCTATAACGGAATAAACGTGCTTATTTTTAGTTTTTAAATAAAAACACCTTTTGAGTCCTTTGTTTCTCTGTACATTATTTATATGATTATTCTTCCTCTTCTTCAGCCAAGTTTAAATGTAAGCCTCAAGCTCTCTAAAGGTAGTCAGGATAAAACTCAAATTCTTTTGTTCAACACACAAGTCTCTCTTTATGAAAGAGATCTTGCCTAGCTCACTAACCACAAATCTTACTCTTATCTTTTTGTTCTAATTATACCAAATTCTATTTATAGTAGAACCTTTGTAAGTTGACCACACAAGGGACTGTAACAAACTGGTCAACATAAGGAGGTAGTCAACATAAGGCCTTCTGTACTGATAGGTATATGTGGTGCACGTCCAGTCTATGAAAATTAGGTCAACTCCAGGAGATGATTAAATGTAGGGAAGTGGTCAATTATAGAAGTTATACTGTATTTTATTTTTATTTATTTATTTTGTAGAGGCAAGTCTTGCTTATTGCCCAGGCTGGGCTCAAGCAAACCTCCCATGTCAGCCTCCTGACACTAGGCTATTTAAAAAACAAATGAACTGTAAAGATGGGGTTTCTGTATTGCCCAGGCTGGTCTCAAACTCCTGGCCTCAAGTGATCCTGCTGCCTCAGTCTTCCAGAGTACTAGGATTACAGGCCTCAGCCACCATGTCCACCCAAAAACCATCTTTAATTCCCTCCAAAGAATTATATCCTTCTAGGGAATATATATACTGACCCCACCCCCCCATCCCCAGAATGACCTTCTTCTAAATTCCATTTTGCCTGGCTTATAATATCCATTATAGATATACAGTATCTTTTTGTAATTTAATAATGCAATTAGAAGTTTACTTGTCTCTTTTTTTCCCCTTGCCTACTAAACTGCATGCTCTTTATTTCCAGATTTTGGGTACTTATAACTATCCTTTAAATTAACTTATGAAGCTCTCCAAAAAACAAACATGTTTTAGATACACCTTTGGAGATTCTGATTAATTGGCATGACTTTTTTTTTAAATGCACTGTAGGTGATTCTAACCTATACCCAGGACTGATAAGCACTGCATTTGTAATAATTTATGTTGAATAAATGAGTGACCTAATTGGCAATGAGACACTATTTTGGTATCAGAACATGTTATCAGCTTGGTGCCTGTAGCACAGTGGTTATGATACCAGCCACATACACCAAAGGTGTCAGGTTTAAACCCACCCTGGGCCAGTTAAACAATAATGACAACTGCAACAACAATAACAACAAAAAATAGCTGGGCATTGTGGTGGGTGCCTGTAGTCCCAGCTACTTGGGAGTCTGAGGCAAGAGAATGGCTTAAGCCCGAGTTGGAGTTTGCTGTGAGCTGTGATACAATAGCACTCTACCGAGGGCAACACAGTGAGACTCTGTCTCAAAAAAAAAAAACAACAACACAAGAACATGGTACGGTTTCTCTTAACTAGGTGGCAGCCTCTAGTAAGTGCAATTATTAAAAAAATACAAAACAAAAAACACAAAACTCATCTGAACAATTTCATTATCAGCCAAAATTGGAATGTAAAATTTTTAGTACTACATCACATATTATTTTTAAAAATAAGCCAAATAGGCAGTGCCTGTAGTTCAGTGAATAGGGCGCCGGCCACATACACCAAGGTAGGTGTTATAGCGGGCACTTATAGTCCCAGTTACTTGGGAGGCTGAGGCAAGAGAATCGCTTAAGCCCACAAGTTGGAGGTTGCTGTGAACTGCAACCTCCATGGGAAGCACTCTACCCAGGGCAACAGCTTGAGACTCCGTCTCAAAACAAAACAAAACAAAACAAACAAACAAAAAAAAACAGGCCAAATGAAGTGACTGAAGAACAGAGACAAAATAGTGATCAAGTTGAATCAAGTTGAAACAAATAACTCATATGCCTCCAATATTTCATAAAAATGATGTTGAAAATGGGAGAAATATAGAGAAATGTGAAAAAAACAAAACAAAGGCTTGCTGCCTATAGCTAAGTGGTCAGGACACCGGCCATATCTGCACCAGGGCTGGTGGGTTCAAACCCACCCTGGGCCTGATAAAACAACAATGACAACAATAACAAAAAAATTTTAAGTAGCCAGGCATTGTGGCAGGTGCTTCTTGTCCCAGCTACTGGAGGCTGAGGCAAGAGAATAGCTTAAGTCCAAGAGTTTGAGGTTGCTGTGAGCTGTGATGTTACAGCACTCTACTGAGGGTGACACAGTTAGACTCCATCTCAAAAAAACTCCAAAAATCAAAAAACAGAACACAGTTGTCCTGGGTGAGTCATAAGACAGAAATTCAGTGAAATGTTAAATAAGAAACTGTCTACCATATGACCCAGCATTTCCAGTCCTAGTTATCTACCCAAGAGAAATGAAAACATATAACCATACCAAAACTTGTACCCATATGTTCACACCAGCTTTATCTACAGCTGCCAATATGTGACAATAACCCAAATGTCCATTAATGGATAAATGGATAAACAAAATATGGTATACACTTACAATGGAATATCACTCACTCATAAAAAGAAATGTGTACAGGCTACAATATACATGAAACCTGAAAATAGGGTGAGTGCAAAATGTCAAAAAGATCATATATATCATATAATTCCTTTTATATGAAATGTCAAAATAGGCAAATTCATAAAGACAGAAAGTAGATTATGGGGACTGAGGAGATGAGGGAAGAAGTTTTAGGCTTTATATTTTACTAATGGATTTAGGCTTTCCTTTGGGGATGATAATAAAAATATTCTAAAATTATATAATGGTGGTGGCTACACAACTTTCTGAATATACTAAAAACCACTTAATAGTGTAGTTTAAAAGGCTGAGTTTTATGGTATGTGGGTTATATTCTCAGTAAAGCAATTATAAAAGAAAGTGACGTATAAGAGACAAAGCATGAATCTGATTACATATAAATTTAAAATAAGCTATTCAATGCCTATATGCCAATATCCTTCTAATAAATTATACACTATGTAATAAGAAATATGTTTCAAATGCATCAAAATTAAATCCTTCCTATATTCTACAGTACATACCAGCTCAAAACAATGGGCAAATAAAAATCAGATAGCTCTTTCATTCACCATGTTCCACCTTGAATAAACAAGACTTATTCTCTCTCCTATTATATAAAAAGCGAAACTAATCATTTCTATTCTATTAACATCATAGAGTTGTTATCAGGATGTGATAAAGTAGTATATTATTAGTGGGAAACTTCATTAGAACAATACTCACTAGGGAGGAAGAATGATTTGGGAATTGAAAACAGGGCTTGGGCATAAACAGCCAGTCTTTCTTCCTTTCCCCTTTCGCATTTGTCTATCTGTACAAAACATATTTCTTCATGAATCTTTAATAAATATAGTGATCAGAGGTCTGTAGTTTGTCAGTTAATTTTGCTTTATTTAACTGGCAACAAAATTAAAGATTTTAAATTTTCTAAAATTAGTGGGTTTTGCTTAAGTGTTAGACTAGATGAACAAGGTATTAACTTTACTACTACTAACTTTTCATGGTAATACCTCATCTCCATGTCGGATTCTAAGGTTTAGAAAGTCCTATATATGTTGAGGTCAAATAAATATTCCTAGCTGGGCTTGGTGGCTCATGCCTGTAATCCTTATACTCTGGGAGGCCAAGGCAAGAGAAATCCTTGAGCTTAAGAGTACCAGCCTGAGCAAGAGCAAGCCCTTGCCTCTAATAAAAATAGAAAAATTAGCTGGGTATTGCAATACATGGTTGTAGTCCCAGCTACTTAGGAGGCTGAGGTAGGAGAATCACTTGAACCCAGGAGTTTGAGGTTGCTGTGAGCTAGGCAGACATCATGGCACTCTAGCCTGAGCAACAAAGTGAGACTCTGTCTTAAAAAAAAAAAAAAATAAATAAATAAAAATAAATAAATAAACATATAAATATTTCCATTGGAATAGGAGTTAGATATATAAAAATCTGAGAAATTGAGATGAAAATATCTGCTTTACTACTGATAAAGCAATTAGAGAATAGGACTGACTTCTTTAATCTGGAATTAAATATACCAATCCACCTAGTCAAAGCAGCCTTGTACAATTACAGACTTCTTACCATCTGGTAAAGAACAGTCTAATTCTGTGGTCCCCAACTCCCATGAAGATCAACTAAAATTAAAGTTTTGAACACAGAATAACAGATTTTAAAAAAATTAAATCATTAACCCATTAGAAAAACTATGCAGATCAAGAGACTTAGATTCTTCTGTGAATGTTTAAATCTAATTGATATTCATAGAAATTGCTATTAGAAATATTTCAAACTAGTTACATAATGTTTTAAGAAAAAAAATAATTTTATATGAAATTCTATGAAAATAATAAAAATAATAAAAGTCTTTATTATTTAAATTTATTTGCATATTAATTATTCTAGCACCTTCTCTTCTAAAAGAGGCACAGGAATCCTCCCTACAAAGTTATCTTTTAAACAGCTTCTCAAAGCAGATGGGCAAGATAAGTGACAGGCAATTAAAGAAAAAAAAAAAATCCTACATCTCCATAATAAATAGTTAACTTCAAAAGGAAATAAAAGGGACAACATAGGTATTCAGTAAAATCCCTTAATACAAATTAAAATCTACCTTCTAAATTCATAAAAAGTCTAAATTACAGAACATAAATCTCCTAGGTAGAGGAAATAGTTCTCTAAACAATACTTACATATTGTAAGCATAGTTCTAATCACCTAGAAGCCATGACTAGGATGAAATGAATTGTTCAAATTTGCTTTCAACACTAATTTACGTGATTGTGGTTGCAATATAGCACAGTGGCTAAAAGTAGAGGTTTTGTTTGAATGTTGGTCTTGCTATTTACTACCTATGTGATCTTGAGGAAGTTATTTAATCTAAATCTCCGTTTCATCAACTATAGGGTAGATTCAGATTGTACTACAGGTTTAATCTATAGAACAGAATCCATATAAGGTGATGATTATATGATAAATGCTTATAATGTAGTTAGCACAATCCCAGGTACATAGTCATAGTTCAAAACTTGGTAGCTTTTATTATTAGCTAATTATGCTTTCCACTGTACAGTGGTGCTTCTTAGGGCTATCTTATCCACTCCAGACACATCTTCCTACGGAGATACCCCCATTTGCAACGCAGACACATATAATCATTAATAGCAATAATTAACAAGTAATAATAACAGCAGATGAAAATTTCAAGAAAAATCCCATTTTCTACTTCTTTTATATATTTTTTTCCTCTGAGATAGTCTCACTGTTGCACTGGTGCTGTGGCACCAGCCTAGCTCACAGCAACTTTAAACTCTTGGGCTCAAGTGAACCTTTTGCCTCAGTTCCCCAAGTATCTGGGGACTACAGGTACCTGCCACAATGCATGGCTAATTTTTCTATTTTTAGTAGAGCCAGACTCTTACTCTTGCCAGAATGGTCTCAAAATTCTGAGTTCAAGCAATCCTCCGCCTCCACTTCCCAGAGTGCTAGAATTACAGGTGTGAGCCACCTCGCCCGGTTACTTCCTTTGCATTTTCTACCTTCTTTAGCTGGATAAATTCAGGAATAAATTAATTTACTCATTTGTTTCAAGGAGGAAATGAATGTAGTCACTCTCTGAAGGCCAAGCCCAGGAGGTGCTTTAGCAGGGATGGTTCAGATCATACTGCTCTAGCAGGGACGGAGAAATGGTTGCCCACTTTATTTAGTTGGGTTGCTTCTTTCTTCATTAGTTTTATTCATTCATTTCCTCGAGATGAGGAATATATATATATGTGTGTGTGTGTGTGTGTGTGTGTGTATGTGTATATATATATAAAACTTTATTTAGTTGGGCTGTTCCTTTCTTCATTAGTTTTATTCATTCAATTCCTCCTTGAAATGAGGAACATACATATATGTAATATATATATTGTTTATGTATATATACATATGTATACATATGAGGAATATATAATACATACATATATAATATATATATTATTATACATATATAATATATATATAATATAATATATTATATATATATATATATATACTACATATCTAGTCCTCATTTCTAGGAGGAAATGAACGAACAAAACTAATGAAGAAAGGAACAACCCAGCTAAATAGAGTGGGCAACCATTTCTCAGTCCCTACTAAAGCAATATGATCTGAACCATCCCTGCTAAAGCTCTTCCTGGCACTGGCCTTCAGAGGGTGACTACAGTCATGCTCACAAACAAGAACCATATATGTTGCTGGGCGTGGTGGCTCATGCTTGTGATCCTAGCACTCTGGGAGGCCGAGGCAGGCTAAACACCTAAGCTAATGGGTTCACGACCAGCCTGAGCGAGAGGGAGAGCCCTTATCTAAAAATAGTCAGGTATTGAGGCAGGTATCTACAGTCAGTCCCAGCTACTCAGGAGGCTGAGGCAAGAGGATCACTTGAGCCCAAGAGTTTGAAGTTGTGGTGAGCTATGATGCCATGGCACTCTATCCAGGGCAACAAAATGAGACTTTGTCTCAAAAAAAAAAAAAAAAAAAAAAAAGAACCACATATGTCCCACTAAAATTGGAACCCCATCCTAATAATCGAACATACCATAAATTGCATTTAAAAAATTAAGTACCTTGATTAGAAAAGCTCTACAATTCAACAAACCATCTGTAGATTATTCATTCTGTCTCTATCTGAAGGTAATAGAACAGACATGGAATCTACAAACCTTAAAAACAGTCTCTTTATAAGTAAATATTACCTAGAAAATGGTCTAAGGAAATACTAATATAAAAACAATTTTTTTTTTTTAAGAGTCTCACTTTCCACCCTTGGTAGAATGCTACGGCATCACAGCTCACAGCAACCTCCAGTTCTTGGGCTCAGGCAATTCTCTTGCCTCAGCCTCCAGAGTAGCTGGGACTATAAGCACCTGTCATAATGCCCGGCTAAAAAACAATTTTTTACTAATAATAAAAAATAGAAAAATCCATGTGAGCTCTCTTGAAATCAGAAAGATCTTTCCTTTTATAATTGGAATGTTTGGCTCAGCACCTATGGCTCAAGCGACTAAGGTGCCAGCCACATACACCTGAGCTGGTGGGTTCAAATCCAGCTCGGGCCGCCAAATAACAATGACGGCTGCAAAAAATAGACAGGCGTTGTGGTGGGTGCCTGTAGTCCCAGCTACTTGGGAGGCAGTTGCAAGAGAATCGCTTGAGCCCAGGAGCTGGAGGTTGCTGTGAACTGTGATGCCACAGCACTCTACCCAGGGCAACAGCTTGAGGCTCTGTCTCAAAAAAGTAAAAAACGGGCCACATCTATGGTGCATATTTTTATCTATAATAAAAATAAAAAAATCAAAAAAAAAAAGAAAAATCATCATCTGAGAGAGAGACCCAACTGGTACAAGGCACACATTCTGGGTAAGGGGCACACCTACAACTTCAACTCAAAATGCACAAAAGCAAATAATGTAATCAAAATGTGTGCACCCCTGTAATATTCTGAAATTTACAAAATAAATTAAAATAAAATGAACATTAAAAAAAAAAAACTTTCACAATTTTAACCAGTTTGATGAAAATATTTCAAATTGTATATCAAACCACCGCATGGTGCCCCATGGTTGCATTAATATACACAGCTATGATTTAATAAAAAAACAATTTCACAAAGTAAAAAAAAAAAAAAAAGTAAAAAAATTAAAAAATAATAAAATTGGAATGTTTGCTAAGCTAATGTTTAGCTATAAAAATCCCTGATATGAATTAAAAGAGAGAAATTTGATTTTCAAAGGAATAACAAAGGCTCTGTGACTATCCAAGGAATAGCAAGGTCATAATATCCACACCACAATAAGAAATTCAACTGAATAGAACAACAATTCTCTTTCATTCTTTTAAATTCAGGTATAAATTATAAAGAAGCAATGTCAAAGAAAATAATTCATAGTGAATATCTTCTTCTTTTTTTTTTTTTTGCAGTTTTTGGCCAGGGCTGAGCTTAAATCCGCCACCTCCGGCATATGGGGACGGCACCCTACTCCTTTGAGCCATAGGAGCCACCCCATAATGAATATCTTAAGAGATGTATAAAGGGAAAGTTTTTCTTATTTATTAGTTGTAATAATAATCATTAAAGAGAAACTACAATTATGGTGAGTCACACATGACAACACAATTGAGTTTAAACATAAACACATGAGCATATCATTTTCTTTCTATTCTAAGATAAACGGTAAGAATTTCATTCCCATTTTCCAACACTACACTATAATACCATAGTTTATAATCAAAACTTCTAACATGCTGTTCTTTGCAAAGTTCTGCTTCAATTTAGCATAAAGTGAAGATGCTTGGAAATCCTTTGGCTATGCAATTTACATTACTTTTTACATCAGTATATGATGATAATAGAAATTACAAAATGCTATACACCTTTGAATTTTATTCCAATTACTCACTTTTAGTTTAATTTAGAAAATCTGACTACTACTTTTAAAATATTAAATCCTTCAAATTTTGCATGATCACAGCTGTGAAACTTCTAAAATTTAGAGATGTCAGAAAGATTAATAGAAAACAAAAAAATATAAACTCCCTAATTTGATATCTTTGTATTTTCTTACTTACTACACAAAATTGGAGAAGACGGTGCTTGCAGTGTCAAAGTGGAGCCATCTTTCCTTATGATATTAACTCGAAAAACCAATCTGGCACGGGTGCTTTTTTTCTTGGAACCAGCAATTCCAATTCTGGCTTCAACATCAGCATTTCTCAGTTTCAATATCCCTACACAGTCCACCCTAACAGAGAAAAATATATACAAAGTAACATTTTGTTGTATAAATAGTATAATGTTTTTAATCAGCAAGTTTCTTTTTTTTTAATTGGCTTATTATTTGAATATGTAATATAGCAGTCATAAAGTTCCAATTTCAAGAAGTACAAAAGGGTAATCTAAACATACATTGTTCTTGATCTTGTAACCTTTTGTTTGTAATACCGACAATAAGAAATAGTTTTTTAAAAATCACTATTTTAAAATCTGAATTACAAGAGGCTGTTTTTTTAAAAATATATAATTTACCCTCTTTTCTTATAGCTCATTTAGATAATAAAATAGAGGGAATGAATTTTAACTTTTAAAAGAATTTGTAACTGTCTTCCCCAAAGGATGGAATACTACACTGGTATTAAAAAGCATATTGTAACATCGAATGATATGGAAAAACACTTATTATATGTTAAGTAAAAAGTAGGTTACAAAACAATGGGTACAGTACTATCTCAATTTTGCCCATAAAAGGCTGAGAAGATAGTCCTTAAAATAGTGATGATTTCTGGGAAATTGGTTCTTTTTTTGTTTGTTTCTTTTTGTTTGAGACAGAGTCTCACTATGTCATCCTAGGTAGAGTCGTGTCATCACAGCTCACAGCAACTTCCAATTCTCGGGCTTAAGAGGTTCTCTTGCCTCAGCCTCCCAAGTAGCTGGGACTACAGGTGCCCGCCACAATGTCCGACTATTTTTCTGTTGCAGTTATCATTGTTGTTTAGCTGGCCCAGGCTGGAATTCAACCCGCCAGCCTCAGTGGAAGTGGCCTGCACCGTAACCACTGAGCTATGGGGCGCTGAGCCAGGGAAATTGGTTCTTTTATTTTTTTAGAGACAGAGTTTCACTTTGTCACCCTTGGTACGGCATCACAGCTCACAGCAACCTCCAGCTCTTGGGCTTAGGTGATTCTCTTGATTCAGCCTCCCAAGTATCTGGTTCTACAGGCGCCCGCCACAACGCCCGGCTATTTTTTGTTGCTGCAGTTTGGCCAGGGCCGGGTTTGAACCCACCACCCTCCATGTGTGGGGCTGGCACCCTACTCATTGAGCCACAGGCACTGCCCAGGAAATTTGTTCTTAAAAGGCACATTTTTTAGCTCTTTTTTTACTCTGTTTTCAAATTTCTTGTAATGAATATGTATTACTTATAATCAGTAGATCCCTTCTTTTCCTCCCCCATTATATACATTTATTTTAATAATTTTTAAAAGTTACCACCTAAAAAAAATTAATCTTTACTAAATATTTCTCAAAATTCCCCTTTTCTAGTTAACCTCTTACCAATCTATTCAAAATGGCTCTCAAAAGAAAACTGACTAAAGGAACCTCTTTAGCAGCTATCCAACACCCAAATAATTAGAACACTGATCTATCCTGTACCAACTGCTGCTATGGTTTAATTTTAGGAATCAAGGTCCTTCACAAAAGGATTAAAGAAAATTATTTAAAAAATTTATACCACTGGCTTGGTGCGATAGCACAGTGGTTATGGCATCAGCCACGTTCACTGAGGCAGGCGGGTTTGAACCCAGCCCAGGCCAGCTAAACAACAATGACAACTGCAAACAAAACACAGCTGGGCATTGTGGCAGGTGCCTGCAGTCCCAGTTACTTGGGAGGCTGAGGCAAGAAAATCACTTAAGCCCAAGAGTTTGAGGTTGCTGTGAGCTGTGACCCACGGCATTTGACGGAGGGCAACATAGTGAGACTCTGTCTAAAAAAAAAAAAAAAAAAAAAAAAAAGAAAGAAAGAAAAGAAAAAATGAAACTTAGGAATACAAATCAAAATGTTAAGTTTTAATTTCAATGTTAATGTTATAAATCCTAATAAGAAAGTCTTCATAATTTTCTTAAAAGCCATAATTCCACTTGCTTTTCTCTGCCTTTTACCATGGAAATTCTTTAGTAAAGTATGAAATTTTATAGTAATATCCTTTTTATAATTTAAAACATTTTAATAAAATATTCAAAATATTTTTACACATTATAAACTGAACATTTTTCTCGCCCACCACAAAACTGTAGTATATAATAATAAAAAAATTCTTACTAAGTACTTACGCCAATGTCATGTTGTTGCTAGGATCAAGGCCAACTTCGATAACAGTAGTGCCTTCAATGTCTACTTCTTTGCAGGGAGTTGTATTTCGTCCAGTTACCCTGCAGGCCTGATAAAATCCATGTGGTTTTACTCGACCAGAGTCATTACCCACAAACACTTGCAACACTACAGGTTCATTATGGCCTTCCAGCTGAAACCAGAAAACATGCAGAAGAAATATTAATTATCATTTCAAATAATCTAACTGTAAAATCAAATACAATAGAACCTTCATTGCTCACCACCTCCTTACCCTGACCACCTCCTTAAGTTGACCTAATTTTCATATGAATATACTGGACATGCACCACATGTAACTTATCAGTACAGTAGACCTAGTTCCTTATGTTCACCACCTCTGTATTTTGACCAGTTTGCTGCAGTCCCTTGGGTGGTCAACTTACAGAGGTTCTACTGTATTTGACAGTATTTATAGACTAAATTCTATATTTCTAACTGGAATACATAAAAAAAATTGAATCCTCAAGAAAAATACATGGCAGAGATATTTTCAAAAAGGAAAGTTGGCTAAGTATAGCTGTATCTCTGTGAAATAATAACATAATGAGGCAAATAAGCAAGCAAATAAACTAGTCAAATTGTTAGTAAGAAGTACCTAAAACAGGCGTGGCGCCGTAGCTTAGTGGTTAGGGCACTGGCCACATGTACTGGGGCTGGTGGGTTTGAACCTGGTCTGAGCCTGTTAAAACAAACAAACAAAAAAATAGCCGGGCTTTGTGGCAGGCACCTGTAGTCCCAGCTACTTGGGAGGCTGAGGGAAGAGAATCGCTTAAGCTCAAGAGTTTGAGGTTGCTATGAGCTATGACATCCCAGCACTCTACCAAGGGCAATAAAGTGAGACTCTACCTCAAAAAAAAAAAAAAAGAAAAAAAGTACCTGAAACAGTGCCTGGTACATGGAGAGAGGCAGTATTTGTTGAATGACTAAATAAACTTCTAAGGTCAGTTAATTCATTCCCTATCATCATTAGGCAATTAATATAATAATATTTCTAACCAGGTATGCACTTAGACAAAAGCATAAAGTCAGGGCAATTAGGTTAAAATATTGACTTCAAACTATCAAAATGTCTGGCTAGATAAATAGTTAAACAAAACATAACTTAAAATTTCTCACTTGTCATTACTTGTCCTGGGTTTGAGGGAATGGAGATAGGCTGGGGTGGTGGGTAGTAAAGAGGGGTAGTAATAATACTGTACATGTGAGTAACATGACTATTACCCAACCTTAAATTAAAAATGGTCTTGGCAAATTTCTTGATTCTGAGTTTCAACCATAATTTAATTCAAGTATAAAATCAAAGGTAGTCCAACTGTACTCCAATCTTAAACTATCATTCTCCAATCCTAAAATATTGTTCAACTATACATTTATATGCACTATGTTTAATAAGAATCCACCACGTGACTAGCCAAAATTCCTGTTTAATATTTTGCAAAGGATAGGAAACTTGTTAAACATCCCCCACCCCATTTTTTTGGGTTTGTCTTCAAAGAGAAATAGTCTTTTTTTTTTTTTTAAAGTCATTTGTACATAGATCATAAATACATTTATGCCATTATGGGATTCAATGTGTTGGTTATTTGTACCAACACATTGAAGTTGGTGGAGTGCTTACATCCTACTAATCAACATAGTTTTCACCTCATTTACCCAATTACAGTATTAAGACATTTGTGTTCTGCACCTGATAGATCCAACTTGTACTTGCAATATGCTCTATAGGTGTGTCCCCCTACTAACCCTCCCTCTATCAACCTACCCCCCAAGAAATATTCTTTATAACAAGATATCCCAAGTGCTGAAGTTTAAGTCCCCCCTTTCACTTCTAGGTTGATTTCTGAAAAGATTAAGACTCAAATGATGTTACATAAACTGAAGGCTTAAGTCTCAACCAATTCTTTTCTAATAGTCCTGATTACTTTAGTCATTTCAAAAACCTTATTTTCAAAGTCCTTAATAATTTCTACAATGTTTCTTTAAAGTCACTTTAAATCTATTCTTAAATATTAAATTTGGAATGAATTTAATTCAAATATCAAATACAAGAAAGAATTTGGAAAGAAAATTCATAATTTAGAGATATTTTACTTTTCAGAACATATTCTCATCTTTCCTTTCATTTAAACTAAAATTCAAATGACATGAAAGTAACAATACTTGCCTTATGGTCCAGTCAGACATTTACTTTTTTAAAAATTATATATAGCTAGTAATTCTGCCCTATTGTTTAGGCAACTTTTGCTGATTAAAAATAAGAAAATCAGAGAAAATTATTTATGTATTACTAAATAAAATAATTACCTTTACTGTAGGAAAGCCTTGCTGTGTTCTATCTTTTACTGAGCCACGGCTGCCCTCAGTCAGGTACCGAGCTCGGTGCTGGGTCTCAGGTTGTACAACTATCTTCAGCTCCTTTCCCTCACTTTTTACAGGATATTGTCCACACAACATAGGGCTCTTCTTTACGCCAGTTCCTTTTTGGTTTTCTAATGTCCTGAGAAATCAAGCACAACATGGAGAAAGTATCAAAAGGAGTTTTCCACAAAAGCCATCTAAGATAAAGGAAGAAACAGAATAGGCAATAACATTAAAAACAATTGCTTAGGTTACTGGCAAAATTAAATACTGCCTGAAGGAAGATACATTGATACATTTGATAAGCAAAATACCTTCAAAAGTTTTATAACAAAATTTAACTCTATGATGCAAAAATAAAAAAGTTGGACAGGAAAGAGAAAGAATGCATAAGAGTGGTAGGAGGAAAGAAGGAAGACCGAGTGCAATAAACTGGGAATAACAGGAAAGAATAGTTAATGTCACTGTAACCTTTCACACTGCACTCAGTCAAAATAAAATTAGAAAATTACACACATATGTGAGTTTCATATAAAGCTATAAGATTAATTATTATTATTTTCTAATCAGATTTACAAAGCAAAAGAAAAATAGCAGGGATAGAAAACTACTCCCAGGCCTAAAAAGCCAAATGAAGGTATATGTAGCATATTGCTTTAGATATCTTTCTCAGTGAAGCAAACTGAAGAAAATTATAATAAAAGATCACTGATTCAATTTTTACTGGTAAATTAACTTACTTTAAACAATCATTCTCAGAAGTGTGATTTTTAGAGTATTTTTATTTGTGATTAAATAATTGAAGTCCTAAATAAAAATTTTATAAAATGGGCTTCACAGCACCAGCAACCTAACTTATTTTTTTAAGTTGTGCTACTAATACATATTTATTTATATACATTTCCTATATGCAATGTGTGCTCAAAGAGAAACAATATCCTAAATGATGGTTAGCTGAAGCACTGCAAATACATAATAAAAATAAGTAGAAAACAATACTGTTAGTTTTCCTTTGAGCAACATGAAATGGGTTTAAAACTATACATTTTGAATAGTGTCAAGGCCTATATTGTCTTCTCTGTGACTTTCCTAGTCCTAAATTTTGATTCATATAGAAGATTCAGGAATCAGATGACTGTGGACAAAATCTCCTCTAAAACCAACAAGGTCCCAGGAAGAATAGTATGACTTCAAAAACAGAGGCAATAAGCAGCCTTAAACTTGGTTCTAGTGTTTACTCCTCCAGCTGTTAACAAAATCGTTGCCTCAATTACAAAAAGAGAGAGAGAAAGCACATGTGCAAGGCAGGACCCTCAATAGAAGTGGAGATTGGGCTGAACTCCATGGCTAGGAAACAAGCAGAAGAATAGAAGAAAGAAGTAATGGGACTAGCATAGGAATGCAGTAAGAGAAAAGTTCTCATGCCAAGTACTGCAATTAATTATCTTCATATTCTCTGAACCTGTGTAGTTCCTGAAACATAACAGGAGCTGAAGAAATGTTTGTTGATAAAGGCAAAGAAGAAAGAAACAAAAAAAGGAAAAGAGAGGTAAAAAGGAGCTTCTAAAAATAGTGAGATGAGAAAAGTCCTAACTGGATAAGAAATGACATTCATGCGAATTGGATATAATTAAGTCAAAGATTACCTGTGTAAATCATTTAAAAGGCTCTATAAGAATAAAGTCTATGGGCTAACACCTGCAACCCCAGCACTCTGAGAGGCCAAGGTGAGTGGATGGCTTGAGCTTAGGAGTTTGAGACCAGCCTGAGCAAAAGCAAGATCCCATCTCTGCTAAAAAAAAAAAAAAATAGAAAAACTAGCCAGGCGCTGTGGCAGGTGCCTGTAGTCCCTGCTACTCAGGAGGCTGAGGCAAGAGAATTGTGTGAGCTCAAGAGTTTGAGGTTGTTGTGAGCTGTGATGCCACAGCACTCTACCCACGGCAACAAAGTGAGACTCTGTCTCAAAAAAGAAAATAAGAATAAATTCTATGAACAAAGTATCAAGTTGATGCTGGAACAATGGATAATACACCCTATTTTTCTTTTCATGACTCTGGGTAGAAATTTAAACATTTGGTCTAAATATCTGAAGAGTGTGCAGCTCCTCACATGTGAAATTCTACGTTTATAATGATATTCTGTTTTATACTCATCTTAAAATCAAAGCAAAACTATTCATTTATAGAAACTATGTAAAAACAGTCCCCAAAATATATACAAAGGTACTAAAAGAAAATACAGTAAAATGGTGATAGCAGTTGTACTAAATAACATTATAGGTTATTTTTATTTTCCAAATCTTTATAGTTCATATCTATTAATTTTATAATAGAAAAGGGAAAACTTTAGTTTGAAATACTGGGAAAATCTGTATTGCCTATCAATTAAATTTTTTTTTTTTTTTTTTTTGAGACAGAGTTTCACTTTGTTGCCCTCAGTAGAGTGCCATGGAGTCATTAGGTAAGGGCAACCTCAAACTCTTGGGCTCAAGCGATTCTCTTGTCTCAGCCTCCCAAGTAGCTGGGACTACAGGCGCCCGCCACAATGCCTGGCTATTTTTTTTTTTTTAAGAGACAGGGTCTCTTGCTTGCTCAGGCTGATCTCGAACCTGTGAGCTCAAGCAATCCACCTGCCTCGGCCTCACACAGTGCTAGGATTACAGAGAACCAATGCACTTGGCTGCCTATCAATTAATTTGACATATGTTTTTATATTCACTTATGCTAGCCAAGATAATAATTACAAGGGTAAAAATAAATAAAAATAGGTTTCGCTAGTCCAGTTAAAAAAAACAAACCTAACTTGGGAAGAAGACCACATATTATAGCTTTAAGAAGAATAGTATGTGAATATAACAATTTTTAAATTAAAACTTTTTTTTTGAGACAGAGTTTCACTTTGTCATCCTCAGTAGAGTGCCTTGGCATCATAGCTCACAGCAACCTCAAACTCTTGGGATGAAGCAATTATCTTGCCTCAGCCTCCCAAGTAGCTGGGATTACAGAGACCCGCCACAACACCCGGCTATTTTTAGAGATGAGGCCACACTCTGGCTCAGGCTAGTCTCAAACCTGTGATCTCAGGCAATCCACCTACCTCAGCCTCCCACAGTGCTAGGATTACAGGTATGAGTCACCATGCCCAGCCTTCTAAAATGAAATTTTAAAAAGTCCTTGGGGCAGCGTCTGTGGTTCAAGGAGTAGGGCGCTGGCCCGATATACCAGAGGTGACAAGTTCAAACCTGGCCCTGGCCAAAAAAAAACAAAAACAAAAACAAAAACAAAAAACACTGCAAAAAAATAAAGTTCTTAAAATTATTTTTATTCTGTAAGTTTAAATGTAAAAATGGAATACATACATATTTACATCTATAGACATGTAAAACGATAAGAACACCAACCAATTCTTAGAAAAGTCATCATTCAAATCATTAATTTTTAAGGCCGCATGGCTTAAGAAACAAGAAATTAGCAGTTAGTTAACAGGGGATTTTGCTCCTAAATGACAACTAAAAAGTAAAATCTACTGTTGCAGATATTCTATTCAGACGTTTTAAAGTGACATTCTAATTTATTTGTGCTGCACAATTTTTCTAATTCTTCTGGTTCTCTATGTCACAAAAAAATTTTCACTACAAAATGCCTAAAATAGGTTTCATATCCAACCGACACCATATCTTAGATTCTAGAAATATACAGCACAGCACATTGGGGCAAGTGATCCTCAGGATATTTAGCTGAAGAATTTAAGAATGATATGGCTAGGAATACTTAAATACCAATTTTTTTAAATTAAAGTAAAACATTTTAGTTATATTTAAATGCTATTTTCTTTTCTTTTTTTGAGCTGGAGCCTCGAGCTGTTGCCCTGGGTAGAGTGCCGTAACATCACAGCTCACAGCAACCTCCAACTCCTGGGCTCAAGCAATTCTCCTGTCTCTGCCTCCCAAGTAGCTGGCACTATAAAAGTGCCTGCCATAATGCCCAGCTAATTTTTGGTTGCAGCTGTCATTATTGTTTGGCGGGCCCCAGGCTGGATTTGAACCTGCCAGCTCAGGTGTAGGTGGTTAGCACCTTAGCAGCTTGAGCCACAGGCACCAAGCCACTATTTTCTTTTAAAATATATATATATTATTTTTTATCTTACATTAATATGAGAGTATAAACCATTAGGTTACTTAAAATGCTATTTTTGTCCACAGACTATCATGATTTCTATGTGATACCTTGAAGATCAACAAACTGCTGTGCACACCACATCTGAAAGTATATTTTAAAAATATGTAGCAATATATATATTGCAAATTTATGGCACTTTATAAATCTAGGGTTGGGTGGCTCCTGTGGCTCAAAGGGGTAGGGCACTGGCCCCATATGCTGGAGGTGGCAGGTTCAAACCCAGCCCTGGCCAAAAACTACAAAAAAAAAAAAAAAAATATATATATATATATATATATATATATATATATATATTACACATATATAAAAATCTAAGGCTATAAACCTTATCTCTCAAAACATTTTAAAATTTCTTTCATGTTTCTGATATCTTTCTCATCACTGAAGAACACTAGCTTTTAGTTTGAGATGGTCTGAAAAGTTGTTTTTAAGTCCTATTTTTCTATATATTCACATAAGGTTTCAGCCTTTCCTCAGCACAATTTTCATGAATTCAAATTTTAAATTACTTCTATAATTCCCATATACTAATGCCAAATATTTTTTTTCTTCTCTCCTTTTTTGGGGGGTAGGGGTTTACAGTCTTACTCTGTCACCCTGGGTACAGTGCTGTGGCATCATACCTCACAGTAACCTCAAACCCATGGGCTCAAGAGATCCTCTCGTCTCAGCCTCCTGAGTAACTGGGACTTCAGACACCTGTCACAACCTCGGGCTAGTTTTTTTCTGTTTTTAGTAGAGATGAGGGTCTCACTCTTGCTCAGGCTGCTCTTGAACTCCTGAACTCAGGCAATCCACTCGTCTTGGCCTTCCAGAGTGCTAGGATTACAGGCATGAGCCACTGAGCCTTGCCAGCCAAATATTTTTTCATTACCTTGAGAAAGCAGGCATTTCTTCCACTACTTAATAGTTTCTGCTCCAGGAATTATTTCACGAAAAATTTTGTTTTAACCAATGTCATTATACTTTACCTATGTAACTTCAAATTATTTCTAAGATACATCTATCTACAAAAGTAGAAGCAGAAAAAATATAGTCAAGATCTCTTTAACTATGAACTGCAAATCACTCTGTTGATTATCTACCAAGTCAAAATTTTATTTGCTCTTAATTTGAATGAATCTTTAATATCTGTTTCAACAATGATGAAAATCTCGCATCTGGAACTTTATAAAAGACTTTCTCTATTGAAGCCAAAATAAACATATAAATGTATTTAATAATATTCATGAGCCTTTAAGATCTGTGCTACTAGTCACAATTAAGTATTCACCTGTGGTTTTTATTATGCCCTACTTTATATGTAATAGTTTTACAAATATTATGTTCTAGAATTCTTGACTTTGTTAAATGGCAACATTTTAGGAAAGGGTATATTTTGTTTTCTTCTAAGTAATTTCCTAAGCTGGATTTTCTAAAACTGAAAAGCATTTAAGTATAGATTTTTATTTAACTACATCACCTCAAAGGAGTTTTAAATGAAAGTAGTAAAGGAAGTAGTATAGAATAATTATTTCTTTTAATAGATGTTACTTTTAAAATGTACAGAGGGAAGGTTTAAGGACAGTTTAATTATACATACAGAATATTTTCTATAATATTCAACCCGATCTTTAACTTAAAAAAACAAAAAAGATGTCATCAAGTAGTAAAACAATCTAAAGCTTCATGACCGCTTTTTATGACAATCTGAAATTCTAGGAGAACCTGGGTCAACTAAAGGATCACACCCTTCTCCCAAAAGTCATTCTCAAAATCCAGTGAGTTAAATTTTAACAACGTATCCTGAATATACTGTAGAAAAACCACATTTAAAAGTCCAGCAATTGTTCAGGTATGGTGGCTACAACTGTAATCCTAACACTTTGGGAGGCTGAGGTGGGAGGATTGCTTGAGCCCCAGAGTTCAAGTCCGGCAAGGGCAAGAGCAAGACCCCCATCTCTACAAACAAACAAAAAAATTAGATGGGCATTTTTCTGCATGCTTGTTGTCCCACCTACTCAAAAGGCTGAGACAGAAGGACTGCTTGAGTCTAGCAGTTGGAGACTGCAGTAAGGTACGATAATGCCACTGCACTTTAACCCTAGGCAACAGAGTAAGACTCTTATCTAAAAAAAGAAAAAAGTCTAGCAATTAAACATTACAATAAAAGTACTAAAATTAAAAGTTAAAAATGTCTAGCTCGGCACCTGTAGCTCAGCAGCTAGGGCATCAGCCACATACACCCGAGCTGGCAGGTTCTAACCTAGTCCGGGCCTGCCAAACAACAATGACAACTACAACCAAAAAATAGTGGGCATTGTGGCGGGTGCCTATCATCCCAGTTACTTGGGAGGCTGAGGCAAGAGAATTGCTTAAGCCCAAGAGTTGGAGGTTGCTGTGAGTTGTGACACCACAGCACTCTACCAAGGGTGACATAGTGAGACTCTGTCTCCAAAAAAAGTTAAAAATGTCATACCAGTCTATAGTATAGCAGTGAATATTGTATAACATAGCTATTGAAATAATATAGCCAGTAGTAACTGGTAAAGATGAAAGAAAACTTAAATGTGTCCCTGTTCATTACCCTCCAAATAAGTAACCTAAAATCACATGGAAAAAAAAGTGAGTGATTAAAAAAAATAAAAATCTTGAACTGGCACAATGAATATATCAAAAAAAAAAAAAAAAAGCTTTATATATGTGATCTTAGGCTCAGCGCCTATGGCTCAAGTGGCTAAGGCGCCAACCATGTACACCTGAGCTGGTGGGTTCGAATCCAACCTGGGCCTGCCAAACAACAACGACGGCTGCAACCAAAAAATAGCCAGGCGTTGAGGCGGGTGCCTGTAGTCCCAGCTTCTTGGGAGTCAGAGGCAGGAGACTCGCTTCAGCCCAGTAGTTGGAGGTTGCTGTGAGCTGTGATGCCAAGGTACTCTACCCAGGGCAATAGCTTAACACTCTGTCTCAAAAAAAAAAATATGTGAACCTAAATGATGAGAATCAAATCATAAATTTAGGCCTTTCTTGTTCTCATCAAATAAAGAGAAAAAAATGAAAATAAAGTCTAAAAACCTTTCAAAAATGTAACAACAGAATGAAGAATCTGAGGAAATAATGTGAAAGAAAATACAGCTTTTAGTGACCCTTTTGAGTTGTTTTAGCTAGAACATACTGCTAGTTATTTCTATGAGTAAAATGTTTTTAAATCCTTTTAAAATATATATTCATTTTAAATTTATTTCAAGACAGATTATTGTCCTTTTTTGCTATCTAACTATACTTTTAACAAGATTACCTACTGCTATGAACCTATTGTTATTTTATTATTTTCTCTAGAAAATTTTGGTTAAATTTTGGTTAAAATTTTCATGTATTTCGATAAAACTAGCATCTCTGCTTTATATGCAAACTTGAGCTGAGCAATTAAGTTGGGAATGATTTTTTGTTTTGCATATAATGGTGATAGAACTTAAAAAATTTGAATACCAACCCATTTCCTGCTTTTGAGTTGCTTTTGTTGTCCGTGGTAAGCTGAGAAAGCACATAGTGAGGTGCTTTGGCACTGTCGGCATCAAATATATCCATATTAGATTCTTCACAATCTCGTCGTTTGACCCCCGGCCTCTGCTTTGGATTTCGTTTTCGTGATTTACGAGGTACCTCAGTGTTATCATTGTAGGAACTGGTGCTCATGTTACTGAAGTTGGAGGGGGAATCCTCCATCCACATACTGCAGCTTTGCTCAGATTCCAATCCACACCCCTCATCCTGGCAGGACATCCGACTGTTATCCAGCAAGTCCTCAGGTGGTGGTGAGATGTATAAGACTGTGTGCCTCTTCGGTGTTGATGGATGCTGCTGAACTGTGTTACTGGTTAACTGCTTTTCACTTACCCCTCTGTTACTTACCCCCACGGCTGAGGAGCAGCTCTCCACTTGCATAGCCTTGCTGTCGGTGACTGAGGTAGAATAAATGGTAGGGCTGGAAGAGGTGGTAAAGGAGCTGCAAGCACCGCCCATGGAGGAAGAGGAGGGAGCTGAAGAAGCATCTGCAGTGTACAATTCAAGAGTAAATACACTATACATATTTTCACCTATGCTGGCTAGCAGTCCCATTGAAAATGTGATTTGTGAACTGATTGTTTTTCCCCAAAATGAATAGTTGGAATTTGGTTAAGTTTTAGAATATAAATGCTTAAGCAATACGAGGCCTAAGAAATGCAATTTTTAAAAATGCCCAAATAGCATTATTTTACTTGTTTTAAAATTGATCAATTTTTAAAAATCTAATTTATTATTTTAAGCTGTAAAGCAAAAATAAGCTTTTATTGCCTCAGCTGGATAGTCTATTGAATTTTAATCATTTAAAGTAATAAAGAAAACCCCAATATGAAATGTATGCTTGTGGTCCACATTCAATGCCAATTAAATAATTCATTACAGAATTTGAAAAGTGGGACTGTGCTTAGCCACAAAATATTAAAATAAGTTTCTAACCTATGAAGCAGAGAACTACAGGTCATTTTTAATGCAGACACTCCCTGCTTCAGAGGCAAATCCTGGAATAAAAATATGAGAAAATAAATGAGAAAAGAGCTGCTGATTATTCCAGATATCAATTATTAAATGAGAAATAAATAGAAAAAATATATAATCAACTGAATTGGAGGCAAAATGGAACTGGTACCGTCACTATGATTGGTTGTAAAGTATAGGAGAATAAAGATGAAAAAGGTTTGATTTGGAACATGTTGGGCTGTAAAAGATAAACAAGTTAACCACTGAGAGTCTCCATGAGTTGGAAGTGGCAGTTCAAATCCATGGCCTATAAAAGAAATAAATCCATCCTTTATGACAGAATGAAAAATAGAATAAGAACATTTTATTGGATGGATTTCTCTTATGAAGTATTTGATAACACTTCTTGGCAAGTGGTTACCCCTGTCTCTTTTCTTTTTTTTTTTGAGACAGAGTCTCACTCACAGCAACCTGAAACATCTGGATTCAAGCATTCCTCTGCCTCAGCCTCCCAAGAAGCTGAGGCTACAGGTACTTGCCATGACTGGCTAATTTTTCTGTTTTTAGTAGAGACAGGGTCTCGCTCTTGCTCAGGCTGTTCTTGAACTACAGAGCTCAAGGGATACTTCTGCCTTGGCTTCCCAGAGTGCTAGGATTACAGGTGTGAGCCACCATACCCAGCCCCACTGTCTGCTTATTCTTTCTTTAAAGGCCTGCTTGACTGTGACTGTTAAAGGAATGTCCTAATATAAAAGTAACAATAAATTTAATTCGCTGACATCTAATAAAAAACAAACGTGAAAACTTCTGAATTCATTCCCTTTTTTTTGGAGACAGAGTCTCACTTTCTCATCATCAATGGAGTACTGTGGTGCCATAGCTCACAGCAACCTCAAATTCTTGGACTCAAGCAATCCTCTTGCCTCAGCCAAATTAATTCTTCTTCTTCTTCCTTTTTTTTTTTTTTTTAAGACAGAGTCTCACTTTGTTGCCTTGAGTAGAGTGCTGTGGCGTCACAGCTTACAGCAACCTCAAACTCTTGGGCTTTATGGGCTTTAGCAATTCTCTTGCTTCAGCCTCCCGAGTAGCTGGGACCACACAAGTGCCTGCCACAATGCCCAGCTATTTTTTTTGTTTGTTTTTAGCAGACTGGAGCCGGGTTTGATCCCACTAGCCCTGGTGCATATGGACAGCACCCTACCAACTGAGCTACAGGTGCTGCCCAATTAATTCTTATTAAAAACATTTTTTTGCTTCTTTTGAGACAGAATCTTGCTCTATCACCCACTGTAGAGTTCAGTGGTGTCATCATAGATAGCTCAATTAAATCTCAAACTCCTTGGCTCAAGTAATCCTGCCTCAGCCTCCCCACTAGCTGGGATTAGAGGTGTACGCCAGCACCCCACCACAACTCGCTAATTTTTCTTTTTCTTTTTTTTTGTAGAGATGTTGTCTGGTTCTTGCCCAGGCTGGTCTAAACTCCTGGACTAAAGCAATCCTCCCCACCTTGGCCTACCAAAGTGCTAGGATTATAGGCATAAGCCACCATGCCCAGACTAAAAAAAAGATTTTCTTATAAGATTATAAGACTTACATATTGTAAGATTTATCTATTATCCTAGCAGAAAAGAAGATTTAAGTAGATCTTGTCAAAATGTGTGGCAACTGGCAGAGTAGCTCATTGAAAATACTACTACTTTAGTACTTAACAGCATAACCTCAGAGGAACACTAATATTGCTAAGGTTGGAAGTTATCATTCCTAAAATTTTAGAAGTATCATTTTGTCTTGTATAAGATATAGAAAGGTTTTATAATCATGTAAAACCTTTAAATCAATAAAAAATAAAAATAGGTAACATGACAACTAAAAAATATGCTTAAATCTAAAATTAATTTGTATCTATAGCCAAGTATGCCTTGCATTAAAGTATATGATAAAACTTAAAACTGATGTGCAGCTTTTGGAACTGCAACATTCCTATCAATTATAACATAAAGAGTGAAATTTAAGAATGTCAAGGTCAGACAATCAAAAACCAAGTGCCAAAAATCTATTTTTTAATAAAAAACATGTATGAAAACACTTAAATTATCTGAAAGAACTATATCCACCCAGAATTTTTCATTGCTGTCAAGGCTTAAGAGTAATTAATATTCGTCATCAAGAATGCAATCTACATAATGCTAAATAGAAAAACATTTCCCAATGACCATAAGTCAAAGAGCCTAAAAGCAATTACATGATACCAGTTCCATTTTCCAGTTTGTATCCTTGTCAAATGAAGTAGCTGAAATTGGAAAATTCATTTTAAATTGCATTCCAATTTAAATAAAATCTTATAAATTTTGAATCATGCATTAACGCAATGTTTTCTTAGTAAGTAAATACTTTAAAAGATTTGTAAAAACTACAAAATCTAGGTCAGTAACAGTTTAGGAGCTGATTTGTAGCCACTTTGGGTTTAAATATAAAGTTTTTTCCTTGTTTTTTGGAAAATACTACAGAATTCATTTTAGAAAAAATAGAAAAAGCATTATGTCTAACATTCCTCCATCTGTTCCAACTATTGGCAAAAATAAAACTAAAATTTTGCATATGTATGAGCCTATGTTCTTAATTTTCGGAGAAATACAAGTATGCAACATACAGTATTTATAATAGAATACACAAAGCATACAGCATGAATGCTATAAACTTGTACTTCTGCAAAGCAGCTTTCTTTCACCTACTTTTTAAAAATTTAAGTATTACACACATGAGAATGCAGAAGATGAAGAGCTGAGGGCTACCTGAAGTACAGGTGAAAAGTGATCATGAACTCAAAAGCAATTTATGTGCTATCTACGAATTTAATAAGCCAAATATAACCTAGCATTACTCTCTAAAGTAAAAATAATTTTATCCTGCAAATCTTATCAAAACCATCATGAATATAAAATCCAACTGATATAAAAGTCATACATAAGTATCTGTTCTGGGATAGGTATGCTAAACTGTGATACTATATTCTATATAAATTTAAATATTATGTACACTTCCCTTGGGCACCCAACATAAAATTGTTGCATTTTACCTGCAGTTTCCTGGATATACTTGTTAAATTAAAGAGTTAATTAGCACAAAACTATGAAACTGAAAATATAAACTCTATTAGAAGGCAGCAGTTAAGCATCCTTAATATTATTAAGGAAAAATAATATTTCTTTTTAAAGTGTACTCAGTTTGATCCCCAAATGATTGAAGATTCTCCTCACTTCAAGTCAAATGAGATAATTTTTTTTAAGCTACAAAATTCTTTACAATGGTATCACTGATGCTCAGATGATGACAATGGTATATAAAATCAAAATGTTACATTCTAGTTAGTTAGAGATTGCCTAATTGCAATTAATAATGTCAGGTGAGGTGATGAAGTGGAAAATAAGAAAGGTGGGTCTCTTGAGAGCAGTAACAGTATCTTTCTTCTCTCAGACCCTCCTAACACCTACCATAGTGTCCTATGTAAAGTAAAATTCAAAAAAAAATTTTTTTTGAGACAGAGTCTCACTTTATTGCCCTCAGTAGAGTGCTATGGCGTCACAGCTCACAGCAACCTTCAACTCCCAGGCTTAGGTGATTTACTTGCCTCAGCCTCCCAAATAGCTGGGACTACAGGCATCCGCCAGAACGTCGGCTATTTTTTTGTTGCAGTTTGGCCGGGGTCGGGTTTGAACCCACCACCCTCGGTATATGGGGCCTCTGCCCTACCCACTGAGTCACAGGCACCGCCCAAAATTCAAATTTTTAACTAAATTGATTTGTGGGAAGTCAAAAATTTTGTATGCATATTGAGTTCTATTAAACTAGCAAATAAATGTAGGTTGAAGAAAGAAAAATAGTTACTACTCAAAGTGCTTAGAATATATACACATATTATTCTGATAGCATTATCTGATACAGGGAAAATGCTGTTTAAACGTACCTAGTTGCTATTTCTACAAAGAGTGCTTTAATAAATTTCCTTAAGCTATAAATTAGGCAAATTACCTGCATACATTAATCCATACATTTATTATCCCATTAAAACACAGATATAGAAAAGTAATAATATCAAGAACATTTAGCTTTCTAAACACTAATCTGTCATTTCCAAGCATTCCCAGAAAAGCACTAAATAATATTTCTGGGAATAATGTAAATATATTTAAAATATCTATAAAGATCTATCAGTCACTGTCTATAAAGTCACTATCTTTAAAATATCTATAAAGACCTATCACCACTAAATGAAATATCAAGAAACAGGTTAACTGACATTCTACTAAACTACAGAATTAATACAATCCTGTCCCATCTAATATTCTTTTCCATTTTTAAGTCCCTCCAAACAAAATATGTTAACTACTCCCCTCTCCACTTTTTTGGTCCTAAGCCTCTATTTTTATGTGTTAGGAATTAGAGGCTATGTTTAATCACTACATATTAAAAATAAAGAAACTCTAACATAAAAATGTTTTAATAACTTCTTTTATTTCCTCATTAAACAGAATAGTTAGAATGTACTTCTACTTTATAACTTTAATTTTATTTGTTCCTTAAGTCTCTTACCAATCCTTCATAAACCTGGAAGTTTTTCTTAATTTTTTTCTTAAAGTTATTCTCTCATCTAAGTAACATGTGAATATATTTCTTTTTATTTTATTTTATTTTATTTTTTGAGACAGAGTCTCACTTTGTTGCCCTCGGTAGAGTGCTGTGGCATCACAGCTCATAGCAACCTCAAATTCCTGGCCTTAAGCGATTCTCTTGCCTCAGTAGCTAGGACTACAGGCACCGGTCACAATGCCTGGCTATTTTTTTTGGTTGCAGTTGTCATTGTTGTTTGGCAGGCCTGGGCTGGATTCAAACCCACCAGCTCCAGTGTATGTGGCTGGCACCCTAGGCGCTGAGCTACAGGCACCAAGTCATGAATATATTTCTAATGACTTTTTTTTTCTTTCTTTTTTTGAGACAGAGTCTCACTTTGTTGCCCTTGGTAGAGTACTGTGGCATCACAGCTCACAGCAACCTCACACTCTTGGGCTTAAGCGATTCTCTTGCTTAGCCTCCCAAGTAATTGGTACTACAGGTGCCCGCCACACGCCCAGCTATTTTTTGGTTGGAGTTGTCATTGTTGTTTTGCAGGCCCAGGCTTGTTTCAAACCTGCCAGCCCCAGTGCATGTGGCCAGTGCCCCAACCACTGAACTACGGGCACCACACCTGACTTTTTCTTTTATGAAATAATTATCTACGAACACAGTTTAACTTATACGAAAGAATTTTATTTTTTCTATAGCATTTTCTGTGACTACAGAGAGCACAGCAAAAAAAAGGTAAAATTAATAGACTATTCTATAATTTACTAGTGGGAATTTATAAACTCAGAAGAGATTTTAAAATTTAAAAGTGAAGGTAAGCACCATATCTAAAATGTCCTACATTTAAGTCTAATACTTCCACTATTACCAGTAGCCAATTGTCAGGCCAAGTGTCAATAATAATGGTAAATTTGAATTGTAGATTAGGCCTCTTAATGAATATTCAAATTAGTTGGGATAGAAAATTGGCAGATACTATTCACATGGAATACATGAATACACCAGATTTGCAAATATTAATTAGATGAGAAGGATGAAAATGGATTTTAAATGGTACCACATAGAGATACTCATGGAGATTTTATATACTCTTTGCTTAAACTATATTTTAAAATTAAAAACTATTAGTTCGAGGAGTTTTCAAATAGATATTATTTTAACTATGATAATATTTGATTTCTTAAAATCATTTGGTTTCATTTGATTTCTTAAAAGGAGATCATACTTTATATAGAACTAACCAAACCTTTTATAGAAAGCTTTGGAGTTAGAAACATTCTTTAAGATCTGCAAAAGAAACACCTTTTACCGATTTAAAATATATAATGGCATTTATTTTAAGATCAAAATCTGATTCCTAGCATTTAAAATAAATATTATTTAAAATAAATAATATTTTCTAATTTTTCAACCTCTATGCAAAATCAATTGAAATAAAAGCTACAAAATTTGGCAAGTGAGCCAATAGTGGAACAAAGAAGGCGTAAACTATTGACTGTTCAGAAAAATAATCATAAAAAGACATGAGATATTTGGAAACAATTTCTGATCTAAAACATTATTCAACCTTATTTATTATTAGTATTATATTTTTCTTATGGTAAAAATGACTTCAACTCTCAACATCTTGTCTGATAAAAGTCACCAGATAAAAAGACATATTTTCAGATCAAAGAAGAAAGATATTCAGAGAAAAAATTGTAAGGCCAACATTCATGTTGCCAACAGATTGAAATATCTAGAACACACAAAGTGGCTGCAAACCTGCTTTGTCAACACCTTAGGTGCCAACCTTCATTTTCTACTTTTCTTCTTCTTCTTCTTCTTATAGTATTAATGTAAAGTTTAAAACTTTATGAAAAGTTTTAGTTTCAATCAGTATCAATCCACTATTTAGAAACAAAAAAAGGAAGGAAGGAAGGAAGGAAGGAAAGAAGGAAGAAAGAAAGGAAGAAAGACTTATGAAGAAGTCTGAAAACGAGACCGACCTATACCCTGGGTGAGACTGGATGGGTTAAGTGTCTCTGGCACTATTTGTCTTCACTACTGACAGACACTGTCACACAACCCACCACACGATGCCTGTCTCTGAATGGCGAAGCTAGAATGCAAGTTAATTGTATTAATAAAAAAAACAGCTAGCATCCCAGCATATAAAATAAGCAATCCAGATTACTTACACCCCCCCCCAAAAAAAATAGTGTTGATCATTTAGTTTACATGTTTAGAATAGTTTCAATTTCCCATTTGTATTTTTCCCCACCCACAATAAGATTACATGTTAAAATAAGCAACATTTAAAAATAAACCTTAAAAATTAAATTGTTAACATCCAAATAAATGCATGTGGGGAAATTTCTTATCCAAAAGTTTTGTTAACTCATATTCACCAATGTGTTCTCCTTTTTTTTTTTTTTTTGAGACAGAGCCTCAAGCTGTCGCCCTGGGTAGAGTTCTGTAGCATCACAGCTCACAGCAACCTCAAACTCCTGAGCTCAACCAACCAAAAGGTTTATGGAAACCATCTTTTGCTTCCCCAATCCATCAAATTGCCATCCAGAGCTCAGTTTTTAATCTGAATTCTTCCAAACTAATTATTTCTATCTTGTCAGAGTTCCATTATCATACTCACATAATATTTACTAAGAATTCTTCTTGAAAAATAAAATACCTGTCCTGAAACTCAGAACAGTGTTTTAAATGTACTTTTTGTCTTATTTAACCCAAAGTATCTAAGCATAGTGTAAAACATTTACCAAGTACACATTAAATAATCTTTTAAATACTTTTTAAATCCTTTCTTACTGGAAGAGAAAGATGTTTTTCATCATCCAGTGACTTAAGTACTACTGGGTACTACCATTGGTCAATCCTGAGGGAAGAGATTAAAGCCTACACATAATCCTCTACTTCAAATACAGTTTAAATTAAATAATAAAGGTACCCTGTCCAACTCCAGTCGAATTACATTTCTTTTGTTAAAGGTGACCAAAACAGGAGAAGGAAATCGTTTACAGTAGTATCAAAATCTTGATTTATCAATTGGATTTTATACCTAGGTCTGGATTAGAGTTACATTAGATCTAATTATAGAAAAATAAACTGTTTAGACAAAAAACAGAAGTCATAAATTGCTCTTCCAGAAGGTTTGATCATTGACTATTCCAGTTTTAAAAAGTGGGAAGAGCTGGGTGCAGTAGCTCATGCCTATAATCCTAGCACTCTGTGAAACTGAAGCAGGTGGATTGATTGAGCTCAAGAGTGCGAGAGGAGCCTGAGCAAGAGTGAAATCCCTCCCCACCCATGTCTCTTAAAATAAAAAAAAAAAAAAAAAGCCAGGCATTGTGGCAGGCACCCTTAATCCCAGCTGCTCAGGAGGCAGAGAATCACTTGAGCCCAAGAGTTTGAGGTTGCTGTAAGCTAAGACATTACAGCACTCTACGGAGGGTATCAAAGTGAGAATCTGTCTCAAAAAAAAAGAGTGGGAAGACAATTCTATAAAGAACTACTTTGTAAACTGTTAACTTTGTAGAACAATTATTCCTTCAGAAACTGTTAATTCTTCCTACAATTCATAATTCTCTATCAGTGTTCCTTTTACACAAGAGTACCTAATGAGTGTCAACAAGAGAGAAGAGAGAAAGTAAATCCCATGATATGCCCAAAAAAGGCCAAAAGTGGACTGGATGAGAATGGAAAGAAAAAAATGAAAATAAAGATTTTTATAAATAAAAGACATTTTTTAAAACCTTACTAATAAATGTAGATTGGAACACATCTAGGAGGGAGGTCAATGTTTATTGAATAATCATTAGTTGTCAGGTTACATTAGGTATTCTACATATTAATCTTCACAGGAACCTTATAATGAAGTTAATATTATTGTTAGATGTGAGAAAAATTTAAAGAAACAAACAAAACTATATACGCATGGGGGTATATGTGGGGGGTATCTGCCCTAGAAGGGTGACTATATAAATCTAGCACTTTGAGGTGCTTTTTCATTTCAATTTAATTTAATTGATACTAATTCCCTGTAATTATATAGGAAGAATAAATTTCATCTCAGAGGGTTAATTAGTGCCAATAAATATATACTTGTATTGATTGATAAAAAGTGAATATAACCTTACTGATGCTAAAAATAAATGAAGTATCATATATCCCACACCTTTGTTATTTTTAATTGCATATTTTTGTTTATTATTTTAAACATCTGACAGCATTTTTGGAGACAGTCTCACTTTGTTGCCGCCAGTAGAATGCTGTGGCATCATAGCTCATAGTAACCTCAAACTCTTGGGCTCAGGTGATTCTCTTGCCTCAGCCTCCTGAGTAGCTGAGACTATAGGTGCCCACCACAACTCCTGGCTCTTTTTAGAGGCGGTGTCTTGCTCAGTCTAGCCTCAAACTCCTGAGCTCAAGCAATCCACCCATCTTTGGCCTCCCAGAAAGCTAGGATTACAGGCGTGAGCCACTGAGCCTGACACTATATATTATTATTATTATTATTATTTTTTTTTTTTGAAACAGAGTCTCACTATGTTGCCCTCCGTAGAGTACTGGGGCGCCACAGCTCACAGCAACCTCTAACTCTTGGGCTGATGTGATTCTTTTGCCTCAGCCTCCCAAGTAGCTGGGACTACAGGAGCCTGCCACAAAGCCCAGCTATTTTTTTTGTTGCAGTTGTCATTATTGTTTAGCTGGCCCAGGCCGGGTTTGAACCCGCCAGCCTCAGTGCATGTGGCTGGCGCTATAACCACTGTGCTACGAGCGCCGAGCTTATATATTATTTTTTAAGAGAAAAAATATCACAGAAATAGATGAAACTTTTCTGTAATAAGTTATGTAAGTACTTTTTTGCTTATGATATTTTCAATCTTATTAGTGACATTAAAAAAGTAAGCCTCCTTACTTCTGTGCATTAATTTCTGAGGCAAAACTGCATAAAACATACAGAAATTATATCTATTTTTATATACGTATTTAGCCTATGAACGACTGAATCTGTGAACTGTTTTAAAATACTGTTCTATAGGTTAAATATTACAAAAATTTACTTATTTACTATAAACTGAATAAATCATGATATATACTTATAAAAGTTATTGCTAAAAATTAAGAGGATAATAAAAAGGAAAATATTTAAGGGACAAAGCAAGAAAAGGTCAAGTTTACTTTTTTTTTTTTTTTTACTTTTTTGTTATTGTTGGGAATTCATTGGGGATACAAGAAACCAAGTTCACTTTTTGTCAATGACAATTTAATTTATTTATTTTGAGACAGAGTCTCACTCTGTTGCCCTGGGTAGAGTGCCGGCTGTCACAGCTCACAGAAACCTCCAACTCTTGGGCTTAAGCGATTCTCTTGCCTTGGCCTCCGGAGAAGCTGGGACTACAGGCGCCTGCCACAACGCCTGACTATTTTTTGTTGCAGTTGCCTCTGCTGTGTTTTTAGCTGGTCAGGGCTGGGTTCAAACCTGCCACCCTCGGTAGGGACTAGGCATGGGACCAGCGCCTACCCACTGAGCCACAGGTGCTGTCCTGTCAATGACAATTTATAATGTGTATAGTCTCTTGAATTAGCAGTTGTTTCTGAATTAATGATTATGGCCCAAGTTTCCTTATACTTTTCATCCTAATAATGCAAAATTTAGAATAAATCTATCAATATATATACTATCTATATATATATAAATGCATGCACTTAATTTCAGTATAATAAAATGTAAGAGTAAAGATTTTTAAACCTACTTGCAAACATATTTTTAACTAAGATCTGACTTTCTTTTGGAAGTGGTCTAGTTTTCTAGGAAAAGTAGGATTGACCATATGGAATAACCAAGATCAACTCACCACATTTTAGTGCACAGCAATACACAGGGAATTACCTTTCCTGTTAATGAACTTCAGGTTCGTTATAGTATATAACTATATAGTATAGATAGTATATAATGATAATTATATACTATAATGATACACTTCATAAATAGTATATACTACATCAAGTACCTGAAATTCTGAAATACATTAACCAAGTTAACTCAGGAGAATAATCAAAGGCAAATTTGTTCTTTAAATTTAACTAACTCAAAAAAATCCAAATTATATAACTATAAATACTTGCTAACACAAATAAAGAAATTATAATAAATTCAATGGGATATAAAATTCTATTGCCGTGAATCATTTTTATTAAGAATATCCTTCTAGAAGTCATATTCCCATTTTGCAGAACTTGACATTTACAAAGAAGTAATATGGCTTTTCAACTCAATAGCCTATACACTGCCTAGTAAGGATCTTGTATTTCCCTAACTCAAGCTATAGCACACAATGCTCAATTACCTAAAGTACCATGGCAAAAAGTAAAAACTAAGATCCCAGTAGGAAAGAAGAGAAGGACTTTGTGACTGGAAGGACTGAGGTATGATGACACGCAAATTGTCTAACACAATCCCTATCACATAGTGGGAACTGAAAAATGATAACATATCTTTTTACCTCATATTTTGTACACCTTTGTTGTTACAGATGGTTTAGAAATTCCTTTGGGTATTTGTTCTTTTGTCGTGTTTTGTTTTTCTGGGGGGACAGGGTCTTGCTTTATAGCCAATGATAGAGTTCAGTGCATTGATCATGGCTTACTATAATCTCAAACTCCTGGGCTCAAAGGATCTACTCCAGCCTCCCAAGTAACTGGGACTACAGGTGCATACTACCACACTGAAATGATATTTTTTAAAATTTTTGTTAGCGATGGGGTCTTGCTGTGCTGTCCAGGCTGGTCTCAAACTCCTGGCCTCAAGCAATCCTTCTGCATTGGCCTCCCAAGATGCTGGGATCACAGGCATGAACCACCACCCCCTGACTCCTTTGATTTTAATTTAGTTTATTAAGAGATCTGAAATGAATGAAAACTTTTTTTTTAGTTCTTTAGTGTGCTCTGCTATAGTGTAAATAGCACTCAATTAACTTCTTTCAATGTAGAAAATTCCTGTTACACACTTGTCAGATTTATTAATTGCTATGGGATAGAATTCAAAGTACTTTCAGTATTGCCCCTCCAAAAGAAAAGTTTGAGTAGAACCTCTATAAGCTGACTACCCAAGGGACTATGACAAACTGGTCAACATATGGACAACTCAAGGAGATGGTCAATGTATTTAACCTAATTTTCATAGATTGGACATGTACCACATGTATGTATCAGTACAGTAGGCCTAGCTCCTTATGTTGACCACCTCCACATGTTAACCAGTTTGTCACAGTCCTCCCTTGAGTGATCAACTTACATAGGTTCCACTGTATATGGGTTACTTTATTTAAATTTATGAACTTAAATTATTGCCCTAAAAACCTACACTGGTCCATAAAGTAGAGATATTCAACACAGATTTCTACTGTACATGTTTGAAGACTAGTATTATCTATATATGTTAAAACTACTAAAAAGCATTAGGAGACTGAGACTATATTACTTCTAAAAAGAGTATTAATATATATCTATTGAAAGCAAAAAAAAGTGGCACCCATAGCTCAGTGAATAGGGTGCTGGCCACATACACCAAGGCTGGCGGGTTTGAATCCAGCCCAGGCCAGCTAAAACAACAATGACAACTACAAAAACAACAAAAAATTGCCAGGCATTGTGGCTCATCTTAAGCCCAAGAGTTTGAAGTTGCTGTGAGCTGTGACACCACAGCACTCAACCCAGGGCGACAGCTTAAGTCTGGGGGGGAGGGGGAAGAAAGCAAAAAATCCATTTTATGAAAATAAGAAACAATTATTAACTAGTTGTTAGGATTCCCTGGCTGACTATTAAACCCCAAATTTAATTTATTGTTTAGCTCAAGAACTATAATTAAAAATTTTAAAGAAATTTGAAAAAGTCTCCTTAGCAAAATATCTCATTTTGACATAAACCAATAAACATAATGTCATATCCCCAAAGGAAGACACAGGATAGAACAAGAAAATAATCTGATTTCTTAAAGAATAAAGTTCATTGTTTAATTCTGTAAAAAACCTCCTACCTCCTATTTTAAATAAATTATGTAAATCTAAGGATAAAAACTATACATATATAAGTAGATTAAAAATGGTACTTGACTGAACAGTATATGAACTGTGTCTTAATAACATTGGTATTAAAAAATAATAAGACCCAAATTCCAGTATAAATGGGTGTTTTACTTAGTTCTTCTAAAAATAATACCTATATTTTAGTTCTTTATAACCTTTACTATAGGATTCTTCAAAAAACAAACAAAAGAATCCTTTCATGATGTATACTTTTTCTTGATCAACTCCTTATTTTGCAAAAAAATAACATCAATTCATTTGGATAACTTTTTTGTTTTAGGAAAGTGGGCTCTCTCTTAACTACCGAGAACCTATAATACTATTCAGAATGCATTTAAAGCTTTTATTAATTGATATATCGAACCGCAAATTCTTGACCATCTTTCCACTGGGACAAAAACAGAATTCTTGGCTAGGTTCAATGGCTCACCCCTATGTCCCCAGCACTTTGGGAGGCCAAGGTGGGAAGATCACTTGAGTCCAAGAAGTTCAAGACCAATCTAGCAAAACAGCAACCCTCATCTCTACAAAAAATAAAAAACTTAGCTGAGTATGGTAGTGCGTGCCTGTAGTTCCAGGTACTTGGAAGCTGAGGAAGGAGGATTGCTTAAACCTTAGTTTAAGGTTGCAGTGAGCAATGATCACACACTGCTCTCCAGCCTGGGTAACAGAGTGAGACTCTGCCTCTAAAAATTAAAAACAATTAAAAAAATTTTAAGGCAAAAAAAAGTCTTAAAATTTGGGAGGAGAAAATAATAGATGGTGACTCCCAACTATAGCTCCCAGATTTTGACAGCTGGCCCCATGGAGAGGGGAGGAGATGTCAGTAAGTCCCTCTACCCCACCCCAGCCTGGCATTCACAGGGTAAAGAGATGTTATTGATGGAGTACGTAACGTTTTGAATACTTAGAAGCATACAAAGAGCTGAGAGAGACTCTTTTTTACCCAATATTCTGGATTGTGGATCGAACAACATTTACTTAGTCCTTCAGTAATATATGAGGAGAAAACAAAAATCTAGATTGGTGAATTTGAGAAACATGTTTTAAATAATTAAATAATAATGACCCCATATGCCCACCCTATAAATTTTAAAATTTAAACTGATTTAACATTTGTGAAACACAAACTTATATGGCAGAACTAAAAGACTGTTTCCACCAGGCCCTCATACCTGATAGCAGCCAATCCAGCTCCTTCAATGCTCTGCAGAGTTAACTATATTGAGTCATCATTTTTATGTATTTCATGTATTTTTTAAATGCTATAGATTTTTTTAAAAACTACAACGGCAAGTCTAAAGTAATGTGCCTTTTGCTAGACATCTAATCTTTTGGCTAGAAAAACACTGAGTAACTTGGTAACGTACTTCAAATCTCTGTTTGACAATTACGTCACCAAGGACATTAGAATGTCAAATAAAAAATGTTACTCTAATGATACTGATATATATTAACTGATTTCCCTACAATAATTATGTAATTTAAACTACCGTATATACTCGAGTATAAGCCGAGTTTTTTCCGGCACAAAATTTGTGCCGAGTTCGGGTTTTTCAGCACAAATTTTGTGCCGCAAAAACTCGGCTTATACTCGAGTATATACGGTATCTTATCTAAAATGGTAAGGTACAAAAGGTATAAAAGACCAATAAGACAATGGAATCCTAGAATAAACTGTTGGTTACTAAAAGTAAATTGATGCAAAAAAAAAAAAAAACAATTATAAATGACTTGTTTTTAGACCACAAAAACTTTCTGTGTGTAACTATGAGAAAAGTGTCAAGATCACCTCCTGATTCTCTTCACCATCTTTACAATGTCATTAATTTTAAGATAGTAAGAATGTATTGCTTCAGAATACTTCCTTTGATTAAATCTCTTATTTTCAAGATTCCCCAGCTCATAATTTTTAATCTAATCTATGGGGAAAAGATTTTTGTCATATATATGGAAGGGTGGGCAAATTAACACTTCAACAGTTACCTGAATTTCAGAACTTCTAATATTTATAGGTAAGATTTTCTGCAATTGAGTTTGTTATTACTTAAAGTAAAGAGTTGTTCTTTTCCCACACTTAGCTAACACTTTCTAGCTTTTAAAACAGAACTGGATCTACTGTCAACAGATGTTAAAAAGCACAGAAGAAACAGACTTACAGTTCTACGTAAATTCAACATGTCTTTTTAAAACAATCTCAAGAGATACAAAAAAATCAGTTAGTCAATTTCTACCTGTGGATTTAAAGTGAAATATTTAATAAAATTATTATCTTTCTTATATTTTATTATCCAATACAATTTTAAGCTCAATTTAAAACTTAAAATCCAGGAAAAATAATCAGCCATTTTAGAACACAGTGACTATACCAAATCATCCTATCAATTTGATTACTAAAAATTCACTAATTCACAATTAAATCCACAGAAACTGTTAGAAAATATCTGGCAACACATGAACAGTGAGCAGAGCTGGTAAGTTTTTTTGCCATATTCCTGCCTTCAGTTAATGAGGCTTCACAATGCACTATATGGCTCAGGCAAGACTGGTATACAAGGCTAATGGTACATAAGCTAATGCATATGAGAAAAATATCCAAAGTTATACTATAGTTCCGTATTCTATTTAAATCATAACCTTTTGCTTCACTGCTCTCTTTTTGAAACTAAAAAATTTACTGAGAACAATGCTTTGATGAACTTTAAATTCCATTTAAAAATGAGATGTTTAATATTAGGCAAGAAACCTCTAATTACAAAGACAGATAAACTTCAGAATATGTGTAGACTGCTAAGTGTGTTTTCTAAAGCATGCACACTTAGCAATCTATAGACTCAACTAAAAAAAGAATTTCAATTGGGCAAACAAATATTACAGAAAGCATTCATACTAATTTATCACCAATCAAGACTTTTTTCTACTAGCTTGTCAATCATTTATTCTAATTCAAAATAAAAATGTCAACCAATTTTATATGAAGTGTATGATTTGAGAGGTGAGCAAAAATAAGTTTGATAGATTTCAAACATTACTTTCTATACTTTGTTATTGATATGTCTTTATATGAATACTATATTCAAATCATCCTCACTTTCAATAAATTTAAAATAGTATGAAAAGTCACATTTAATTTTAAAGGTAGAAAAAAGTTTATAATAACAGGCTACAAACATAAAGGAAACGAGCATTTCAGTCTTTTTTCAGATCATACAAGATAAAATATTTTTTCCTTTGAGCAAGTTTTTAAAAACAATAATTAAATACAAACTCAAATATAATTTTCTATCCAGTTGGTTTGTTAACTTTTTTATATACAGCCAACAAAACAGTTTTAAACTAGTCCCCATTTTTTTTTTTTTTTTTTTGAGACACAATCTCACTTTGTCATACTCAGTAGAGTACCATGCTCTCACAGCTCACAGCAACCTCAAACTCTCGGGCTCAAGTGATTCTCTTGCCTCAACCTCCCGAGTAGCTGGGACTGCAGGCACCCACCACAATACCTGGCTATTTTTAGAGACAGGGTCTTGCTCATGGCTTGGGCTGGTCTTGAACTTGTGAGCTCAAGTGATCCACCTATTTTGGCCTCCCAGAGTGCTAGGATTACAGGTGTGAGCCACCATGCCTGGTCCCCATATTTAAAAAGAAGATCTAGTTTAGCAGATAGCACTTAAAGATGTGCCAATGTAAACTTTTAAGAAATAATAATTACATCACGAAAATTATATTGAAAAAATTTGAGGTTAAAAGTATATAGTTTAAAACTTCTTTTAAAAACCCTCAAATCACACTCTTTTTAAAATCAATGTTGCCAGCACTGTTCATGTTGGCCAGATTTCATGTTGGCTCTTAGTTTTCTTTAATAAAGTAAAATGAAATGCATACCAGCAGCAACTACAGCTGGAGGAGGCGAGCCTGCCTCACCGCCACTTGTCTGACTCATTGATGCTACAGATGTTTCTCTAGATGGAGGTAACTGTAACTCCTTTGGGAGAAGATCATAGACAGATTCTGTAGGGGGAGGAAGAAGAAAAAATTTTTTTTCTTAAGAGAATAGTCAACAACCTAATAATATGTGCACAAAATGAGTATGTCTTTTTTTTCTTATGAGAACTATATAATTCACAAAAGCTAATCCCACATAATTAATACTGTAAAGAGATATCAGCAAATATTTTTCTCTTATTATATAATTTTATTGAACTGAAGAATGAATTTTCTTAAAAAAATTATATACATATATATATATATATATATATATATATATATATATTTTTTTTTTTTTTTTTTTTTTTTTTTTTTTTTTAAGGGTGGGGCGGGTTTTAACCCCCCCACAGTGGTTTAT
>CAUYPK010087450.1:0-39426 GCA_963574355.1 Loris lydekkerianus | reverse complement strand
AGTTGATGTGGTTTCAGAACTTGATTTAGGCCTGTTCAACATTTCCACATCGTTCTGGCTAAGTCTTGGTAGGTGGCGTGCTTCCAAGTATTGATCAATTTCCTTCAGATTTTCATATTTCTAAGAGTAAAGTTTCTTGTATATCAATAAAGATTTTTTTTTTGATTTTCTTTTTTTTATTAAATCATAATTGTGTACAATAATGCAATCATGAGGTACAATGTTCTGGTTCCATATACAGTCTGAAATATTTTCACTGAACTGGTTTACATAGCCTTCATGGCATTTTTTTAATTATTGTGTTCAAACCCTTATACTCTTCACTTAGAAAAATTTATCTGCCTCCCCCCTCCCTCCCCTCCTTTCCCCCTTCCCCCTATTTGGTGAGAATACACTTGTGGTGCATCTTACAGTGGTCTATGTGAAACTTAGTAAATGTGGAATGTAAATGTCTTAACACAATAAATGTGAAATTTCCAGGAAGGCTATGTTAACCAGTGTGATGTAAACGTGTCAACTGGTCTGTGAAACTAGTGTATGATGCCCCATGATCTTATCAATGTACACAGCTATGACAAAAAAAAAAAAAAAAAAAAAAAAAAGCCTTCTGATAAGATAAACATGATGTTTTTTAACCAAGGGCCTAGTTAAAGTCCAGTGAGTGACATCCCTCTGAAATCATGGATGTGTAATGAACTCCCACTCACCTTCTATGAAAGGGATGCAAACCCAAGCAGATCTGTCTCATTCAGCAATCTGGTTAACTGTTTCTTTGGAGCTGTCTTTCTTTCAGTAACTCTTTAAGAATTAAATACTCTTCATGCATATTTTATACAAATAAAACATACTTGAAGCTCTACAAGCAGTTTTCTTTTAAAACTTAAAAATTCAGTGCTTTTGTCTAAAAAGGAAGAGAACATTGATTTCAAAGAGGCCAAAATCCTGTCCAATTACCCACTGAAGAAATTAAAATATGGTTTCTACCTTGGTTCTGCCTCTAGGCTAGCCCTTGCCTCACCTCAGGTTTGCACCACAAGCCAAGTTACTCTGTCGAGATTTAGACTTGTACAACTAGAGCCTCACAGGCACCTGTACCTTGGCATCTAAAAGCTGTCTTAAATTAAACATCACCCAAATCTGTCTGAAACACCATTCTCTTAGTTCTTTCTGGGTTTGCCATTTTTCATCTCTAATGTCTACATCTCTTAAAATGCTTTCAGTTCTAAGAAATGAAAAATATAAAATAAGATTGGTTTGAAAAATAAAGGAAATTATTGTCTCATATAATAATAATAATAATAATAATAATATGATATAAATGGCTCAGTGGAGTCCTAAAGTACAGAGTTAGTTCTTTCTCTTTGCATATAGGAGCATCCATGGATCAGATGAGTTCACACACGAATCAGAACCCATTCTAGATATTTCAATCAGGAAGCATTTAAAATGAGGAAGTTGATATTTCAAAAATCACTGGAAAGGATAAAATAATTGGTCTAAATTCCAGAACAATAGTCTATTTAACATTCTGTTAACCATAGAGAAGTTATAAGAAACCATTCGCTCTAATGTCACCTTGAAATGGCTTTGGAGCAATAATAAACTTAAGAACCTGCCACCATTACAGTTGCCCCTGAAAATGCAGAAAGCTGCAGAATGCTTATCTGCGGCTGTGGTCCAAGGTTAAAGAAACCAGATCAGAGAGCTGCCAATACTGCTTCTGCTGCCCTCCCACCCTCACCCACAACCATTCCTTAAAACTCAGACAGCTGGAGAATGGACACAGGATCAACAGTGCAGGGAACCCAGACATGGCCATGGCCATGCTTACCAGCAAGAATAGAAAGGGGAAGTATAAAAGATGGTGTCCACTTCACTTTGACCTCCTAGACATTGCAGGAACACATCCAACTGGAAGTGCTATTTCTCTACCCAGAAATTGGGTAAGAGAGCATCTGAGAAATGTTTTCAGTTTCCCAAAAACTCTAACTTGAATGAGGATAGAATAGAAATTGTATAAACTCATCTAGAATATACAAAAATATCAGCTTCTTAGAGTGAGTCTTCTTGATTGCTTTTGACACATTGGAAGCCAGCAGCAATCAAGGATGCTGGAGCCTTTAATATAGTTCAACAGCAGAGAAAAATCAATCTCTTCCCTTGATTTGGTGTAGAAGGCCTTCCTTTGCTCTGATTGGGCCAGTTTAAGTCATTGGGTTTATGGGGTCAGTTTAAGCCATGTTTTGACTCATAAGTGTCAGTGACCGGGGAATGTGGGGTGGGCTGATTGGCTGAGATGGAACATCAGTGGTGAGTCAGCCACAGTGTCCCCTATGTTCTTTGCTTACAAATCATCTGATCAAGGAGGCCTTTCTGACCAATGTCAAGTAGCCTCTCCTCCAGCTTCAGAACTCTGTGTGTCTTTATCTCATTGATAAATATTCATGGTATTTACATGCTCTGGAATTATTTTGCCCATTGATTCCTTTGATTGTGGTTTGATCTCCTTTTCCTACCAAATATTCCCACTTAGGTTCTCCTTAAGTTCTTCCTGGGTAGGCCAGCTGAGCAATTCAGTTAAAACAAGGTCAAAAAATAAGAGCTTTCAAAGAGTATATGGCTATTCTATGGCTAATAGATTAACAGCTAATCTATTAATTGGTTTAGTCTTTTGAGAGTCAGTATTTTCTTCTACTCTGTGCCAGTCATTGCATCCTACTATTAGCAATGCTTAAATCAGATGCTTGGCTCTGGAGTTCTAATGGTACATAAGGAGTAAGAATATACTACAACAAGTGCAATGAAAGACAGTATGGTGAAAAGAGTTCTGGAGAGCAGGTGCACAATGATGTGACTAGATTAACACTACTGAATGGTACACTCAAAAATGGATGATGGTAAATTTTATGTTTTGTGTATCTTAACACAATTAAAAAAACAAAGAAATTTAAAAAAAAAAGAATACATTATAAGCCAAGTACAGCATCTTATGTAAATTACTTATTTAATCTTCGTAAGCACACGAGGTAAGCATTTGAATATCCCTATTTTAAAATCCTGAAATAGGTTAATTAGATTGATCAAGGTTACACAGCTAGCTAGAAACAGGGCTGAGATCAGAATTTAAAAATCTCCAACTCCAAAGATTATCTTCTTAAGTAGCATAAAGATATACAAATAAGCAACAGCATCATGTTTTTCAAATGGACTATTCCCTTCCCTGAGTCTGTTTGATGGACAAATCTTTCCACTGTTTCTTGCAGACAGGCAACTGAGCCATAAGCATTCACATATACCAATGTGGGCTCTAAATTAAGCGAAAACATAAGAAATCTTGCTCTCTTGGACAAAATTTACCTAAAAAGAAAAAATCTTCTTTAAAATATTAAAGAATAGGCTCAGCGCCCATAGCACAGTGGTTATGGTGCTAGCAGGTTTGAATGCAGCCCAGGCCAGCTAACCAACAATGACAAATGCAACAAAAAATAGCCAGGCACTGTGGTAGGTGCCTGTAGTCCCAGCTACTTGGGAGGCTGAGGCAAGAGAATTGCTTGACCTCAAGAATTTGAGGTTGCTATGAGCTGTGATGCAATGGCACTCTACTGAAGGTGACACAATGAGACTCTGTTTCAAAAAAAAAAAAAAAAAAAGAGAGAGAGAAAAGAACAAAAAGAACAGGGAGGGTGATTGGTAAGCTCTCCCCTGATGGACACATTGTGCCCGTGGTTGAAGGGCTCAAATGCCTCAACTAAAACTAAAACTTACCTTAGAAACACAAACAACATAACCTAATCATTTGTACCTTTAGATTAATCTGACTTAAAAATAAATAAAATAAAAAATGAAGGGAAACTGCAAATGTTGATAATGGTTATATATAAAAAATAAAATTAATGTTAATTTGTTCCTTTTTTGGTTTTCTACATTTTTCAAATACTCTTTAATAAATGGGAACTATAATTAGAAAGCATTCAATGATATTTAAATACTCATTCTCTAGATATACTAAATCTGTCAACGTTTTCTGTATACCAGTGTATTATGACAACGAAAAAGAAGCAGGAGACACAAAAACAAACTCCTGAAATCATGGGATCTTCTGCAAAGAGAGATATGTTGGTATGAAGGTTATAAAGTACAATATCATTAGAAACAAAACAACAACAAAAAATAAACGATGAGGATTATATGATAGTTGAAAGCTAGGAAGTCTTCTTGGAGAAAGAGGTACAAAACCTTTATATGAGAAGACTGGAGCTCCATCTAATACAGCAATGTGAGAAAGTATTCCCACTAGTGGGTGTTACCTTTTAGATGCGAGCCTCAGTCTCCCATAAAAGTCTATCTTCAATGTCTCCCTTTTTTTGCCTTTTCACCAATTATGAAATTCTCCTTTTTTTCAGCCTCCTTGAGATAATGTTTACTAGGAGCTAGATAATCCACTTTTTTAGATCCCACCAAGGACAACTCCAGGAAAGAATCTCCTCATTCATTACAATATACTATGAATGAAAGCCCAAGAATTAACTCTTCTTGGTATGGCACTTATAATTAATCCTTAGTGTATGTACACTCTAATGGTGAAACAAAAAAATTAAAGTAATTTCAACTATCATACAAGAAGGTAAGGCGGGTTAGTCAAGAAGAAATAGCAGAGCACTGCAAATCACACTGTCACACAAATGATAGTGTAGCAATTTATGTAAAAATATTTTCCTATTATAGGCAATTTCAATATTCTGACAGTTTTCATAAATCAAAAAATTAAGGGAGTCAGCTAAATTTACCTTCTGTTTTTTAGAATTATTTACCATTAATTTCCCCTCTGGGAAAAAAATTCATGGAAAGTGTTACAAAAATATTGCACAAAATGCACCATAGGTTAAAAAAAAATGAACATTTAATTATAGAAAATAACCACTGTTAAATACATCTTCTAGAGAGATCCATTGTGTACCAATCCTTAAATTAGAAAGTCAGCAAAAATATTAACTGAATCCCAGATGTTAATTTTGCAGGCTTACTGGATTAGAACTAGAGATAATTAATTGCTAAATTTTAATATCTTTCAACTTTTTTTCCCCCCACACATTGGAAGAAGAAGAGTTGTCTTGGGCCATACATTAAATACACAAACACTAATGAAAGCTGATGAGCAAATGTAAGATCTGTGCATAATTTTTGTGATATCTGATACCACAGATTCAGACCACAAATAGGCCATATGAGGCCCCTGGGCCACAGATTGGACACCCCTGGAGGTAGGAAAGTTCTAATAGCCTTTTCCCATTTGAAATTTAGGATATCATTTTGAATAAGAAAGAGAGTTTTTAAGTTTTTTATTTTTATTGCAGCTTCAGTGATTAGCATTCCTATCTTATAGTGTCAACATTAAATCCAGACAGACCCAAAGTCCATTACTTCCTATCCACAAAGGAAAAAAAAAAAAAAAAAAAAAAGACACTGTTTATCACCTAGATAATTACATTTTTTATGTTCCTAAGAATTCAGAAGCATGCTATGGTTAATTGGGAAAAATGTGAATTATGGCTAAGTTGTGCCTTTTTTTTATTGAACTTGTAACAAAGCAAATGATGAAGAACCAACAATTTGCCAATGCTGAGGGTCCAGATGAAGATACACTCAGAGAATTCAGATGAGCCAATTCCATTAAAAAATTGGCTGCAACAGTAGGTGATGATGGTTAAGAAGATACAGGACTGTAGACACCACCAGCAAGGAGAAAAAAGTCCCCTGCTTCCTCTGTACACAGAGTAGGAAAGACCACCAACTGCACAGTCATTACCCAGACCCCGTAGGATCCAGGAGAGGCTGGGAGGCACCAGTGAAAATGAACATGTAGAACTTGTTAAAAAGATGAGATTATGGGACTCATCCCCCAAAATGCTGATGACTCAAGAGGTAAGGGTGAGAATCAGATTTTTTTTTTTAATCTTTTAACAAACCTCACAATAATCATAAATGTGCAGGCAGGCTTGATAACTTATTTTGATTTTTTTTTTTTTAATTTAACTTTCAAATTTTAAAAAGACAGCATTTTGGTAGTCTTTTATTTCATTTTATTTATTTATTTATTTATTTATTTATTTATTTATTTTTAAGAAAGAGTCTCAATTTGTCATCCTTGGTAGAGTGCGGTGGTGTCACAACTCAGCAACCTTCAGCTCTTGGACTTAGGCAATTCTCTTGCTTCAGCCTCCTGAGTAGCTGGGACAACAGGCACCTGCCACAATGCCAGGCTATTTTTTTTTGTTGCAGTTTAGCCGGGACTGGGTTGAACCCGCCACCCTCGGTGTACAGGGCCAGAGCCCTACTCACTGAGCCACAAGCGCTGCCCAGTCTTTTATTTTAAATTGAAGGATAGAATGTGTTAAGGGGTGACTGAAAAAACAAGGCAAAATAATGTCAAGGGCTTCTATTGTGTTTTTTTCAGTGTACTTTCAAATCTTTGTCCTTCCTCCTGCCCGCCAGGTAAAGGGACTTGCTGAAGGTCACACAGTGAATTAATAAACAAAAAGAACTGCATTCTAATGTCAGAAAGAATATACCTGTTATAATTACTTGGTGCAATAAACTAGAAGGTAGTAAATATGAAGAACTGTTAAAAAAAAAAAAAAAGAATTGTAGGGTCATTACCATATTTTATGAATATTAATATGCCTATTTTTACATTTTTAACGTAAGTCAATAGAGTCATCTTGTAATTGACGTATATGTTTAACATGTTAGAATTTCATTTTCCCCAAAAATTAAATCAATGGTGTCCTTACAATTAACAGCAGAAGTATAGTGTGTATGTGTGTGTGTTTTGTGTGCATGTATGTATGTTATACATGTATCATTTCTTTGAAACAAGGTTTTCTATACATTTGTTTTAGTTTTGTTTTTGTGTCATCTATTGTCATCATCTCAGGTAAGGAAATTGAGACTCTGTTAGGCTAGAAATCTAGAAATAAACTTTTAGTGAATATTTGTCTCCTATGTCAGCGTCTAACCTTTCACTGAGTACTAGTGACTCAATATCTACCTCTTTAGCTTTTTTTCTTCTTCCAAATTTTATCTCTTCAACTGTCCCCTCTCAAGTACCAGTAGTCAAATCCACCAGAGCTGTCACATTCATCCTTATGAAACATACGTGGTATTTGATCCTGTCAACTTAATTTTCAAAAACCCCTGGTGCCTCCCCAGTGCTTTCAGAATTAAGTTCAGACCCCCAAAAATGGCATGTAAAATCCTGGGAAACCTGTCCTTCTCCTTCCTTCCTGAGATCATGGTAATCATCAGCTGCCTGTTCTCTAGTTTTATCAATCTAATCACTATTTATGAAGCTTACCGCATTTTTGTCTCATTTCTGAGTTGAAACTTTCAAGGTCTAGCTCAAAGGTCATGCCTTCCATCAAACTTTTCCAGCCCCCTCATTAAAATAAATTTCTCCCATCTCAGCATTTCCATAGCATGGAGTCCAACCAGCGTGTAGTCCTGCCTGCCTTGAGTATGCCCTCTGTCGACTCAATTATGCACAAAGTTCTGTGACTACAGAAACTGGGTCTTAATTGTTCTACTGGCCTCCACAGAGCTTAGCACAGTGCCTGCACATACTAGGTATTTCAGAAACACAAGAGCTTTAATAAAGCCAGAACTGGTTCTGATGGAAGGTCATGAAAGTTTAAAGACCTTATATCTAAAAGTTCCCTGAACTGACATTCTTAGTCCCATGCTGGGCACCTGCATATTTTTATCAGGTTCCACTATGGATGGCATAATTTTAGATAATATTATGCTGATGATGCAGAATCTTCCCTCTCCATCTCAGCCAAACCCAGGGAAGCAATTTCCTATTTGATTAAGAGTATGACAAAAGCGAGGACCGGATTATAAAAATTTACTGTAGGGTTGAGAACATAAACTTAATTGTGGATCAAATGGGAGACATTCTAAATAGCAATTTTTAAAGGAAGTGTTTGAATAGCCTGTTTCAGAATATTCAGTGTCACTTTCAGCATTAAGCCAAGCTTTGGAAACTACTGAATTTCAAGGTAAGTTCTCATTCTCTCCTCTGTAGGATCACAAAGGGAGTGCTGGTGACTATTAGTTACTTAGATGTCTCAGGTTATTAATTCTGGCTTTAATTATATCTCAACTAGCTGATTTTTACCATTTGTTCACATAGCGGTGAACAAGTATTACGCTGTATCAGCCTTCACATAGCAGTTCCCAAATTTTGCCTTTAGGTTTACATGACAGGTAATGAGTTTTAAAAGGCTTTCTTCACAAAATCCTAGGAAATCCTTAAGGGTTTCATTCTCTTTCTGACCCCTTGAAATCCTCAAAGCATAATTAAAGAATTGTGTGATTTTTTTTTTTTTTTTGTGGTTTCATTAAAAACTTCTCTTTTAATCTTTATTACACTGAGCCATTTAAGAAGTAGAAATTTAAACCACCCTGATCATTGTTCACTAAACTCAGTAACCAAGTTTATAAGAAGGCAGAGGCCTGGCCAGGCATGGTTGCTCATGCCTGTAATCCCAGTACTCTGGGAGGCTAAGGCAAGTGGATTCCTTGAACTGAGGAGTTCAAGACCAGCCTGAGCAAGAGCAGGATTTTGTCTCTACTACAAATAAAAAAATTAGCTGGTGTTGTGGTGGGTACCTGTAGTCCCAGCTACTTGGGAGACTGAGACAAGAGGATAGCTTGATCCCAACAGTTTGGGTCACTATGAGTTATGATGCCACGACATTCTACCTAGGGTAACAAAGTGAAACGATGTCCCAGGAAAAAAAAAAAAAAAAAAAAAAAAAAAAAGGCAGAGGCCTTATTCAACATTATCAGTAGTAGTCTTTATCTATTACATAGTAATGCTTCCAAAGCATAATAATATAACTATATATAAATCACTAAAACAACTATAACTATATATAACAATACAGTAGCTCCCCCATCCATGGTTTTGCTTTCTCTAGTTTAAGTCACCTGTGGTCCACTGAAGTTTGAAAATAGGTGAATACCATATAGTAAGATATTTTGAGGTTTGGTGCCTGTAGCTCAGTGGCTAGAGTGCCACCCACATAAACTAGAGCTGGTGGGTTCAAATCCTGTCTGGGCCTGCCAAATAACAATGACAACTACAACCCAAAAATAGCCAAGTGTTGTGGTGGGGGCCTATAGTCCCAGCTACTTGGGAGGCTGAGGCAAGAGAATCGCCTAAGCCCAAGAGTTTGAGGTTGCTATGAGCTGTGATGCCATGGAACTCTACCTAGGGCAACAGCTTGAGACTCTGTTTTAAAAAAAAAAAAGATATTTTGAGAGAGTGAGATAAAGAAAGAGAGATTAAATTCATATAACTTTTATTATAGCATGTTGTTATAATTATTTAATTTTATTATGAGTTACTTTTGATACTCTCTTACTATGCCTAATTTGTTTATTTATTTATTTTGCAGTTTTTGGCCGGGGCTGGGTTTGAACCCGTCACCTCCAGCATATGGGGCCGGCACCCTACTCCTTTGAGCCATAGGCGCCACCTTGTGCCTAATTTATAAATAAAATTTCATCATATGTGTAGGAAAAACAGCGTCTATATAGGTTTCAGGCATCCACCAGGAGTCCTAGATCATTTTCCCCACCTATAAGGGTAGATTACTGTATGTATTAATATATGAGGGCTGTCAAAACAGTATCTAACCATGTAAAATAAAAAAAATAGAGAAATACCTGTCAGGATACTTTCTGGACAGCCTTTGTATGTTATTATAATAATAAAAATAATAGCAGTTTGAGTCCTTCTTCTCTACCTAGCACAATTCAAGTACTTAACACGCATGGTTTATCGTATTCCTTCATATATTCCTGGGGGTAAGCTTTACTTTACAGATCAGGAGACAAAAGTGATAGAGGGAAACAGCAGAAACCCTAACTTGCCAGCCAGCCATTCCATCTTCCATGTTAATCCACTCCCACACCTGCCAAATGACTAATAGTGCGAATAAGAGAATTCTTCATGCCTTCGGTTCCTCTGGGCTACTTCCTTCCTGATCAAAGAAAATACCACCCTTGCATCTACCTCTTAGTCCCTGCCCTGCAACTGGGAAATAAACCTCGAGATGCACTCACTCCACTCACTCATGTTCCTTTTCTAAGGTTCCCCTCCTGAAACTCATGGTAAGAGTTTCAAAAGTAACTCATAAAAAATAAAATAATTATAACAACATGCTCTATTCTATGAGATATTCCACAAAAGAATCTCTCCTTAAATTGGACTTTCTCCCAAACCCTTCATCCCCTTTTCTAAGTATGCCTAAAATTAAAAGTCTAATCAGTTTTTGGTAAGATACCAACTGAGAAACAATTTTTTTTTTAATATTTGGGTTTATTTTACTATTTACTCAATAACCAAGAAGCATTTATCATGCCTATAAGTTACTTTCCTAGGTATTGTGAGAAATCTAAAAGAGTACACAAAAGATCTAAAATTTAAAAGGGAAATGAGAGAAATACACAAAAATGTTTTTTGGTTTTGTTTTGTTTTGTTTTTTGTTTTTTGTTTTTTGCTTTCTACTTTGAGATACTTTTACTTTTCAAACATCAACTCACTTTCCTAATAACTTTCAGGATTTGAGGTTGAGTGTCTATCTAATGAAGAAGGGAAAGGGATTGAGGTAGAGGGGATGCTTTTTTTTTTTTTTATGAAATCATAGCTGTGTACATTGATATGATCATGGGGCATCATACACTAGCTTCCTAGACCGTTTAACACATTTTCATCACACTGTTTAACATAGCCTTCTTGGCATTTTCTTGAAAAAGTTTTAAGAGCAATTGCAACTTAATAATTAACACCTAGAGATGATGAAAGAGATGTTATAAAGCACAGCATGATTGTCAACTCAATTGTACTGCTAATTACTCTGGAAAGAAGCATTCACTCCAAGGAGGATTAATTTCCCTCCTTTCAGGCGTGGTACATGGATTAGAGGGAATATACATGAAATAAACACCCAAGATGTAGAAGGACTGAGTAAATGGCTGCTTTTATTATTATTCTAATAAAAACATTCTATTTGTATGATGTTTGACATTAACAAAAAATTTTGCTTACAACTACATCCATAGGTAAGATTCCATGTTATGTATTGTCTGGTACAAAAGAGGAATTATGGAAAATAGGGAACAAATTTGTGTTGAATGCTTGCCCTCGAGAAACATCCAAGTTCATGAAGTTAAAGGTAGGAATCAGGAAGACTGAGCAAGATCTGCTTTGCTGGAAACACAGAATGGATGGACCCCATAGGAAACACAAATGTTTTGGAACTCAACCAATAGGTTGGGTAGACAGCTAGGGGCTAGGCAAAGAGTGTCTGGCAATAAGATCAGAGGAAAGGTTTAAACAAACATCTAAGAGACTATTTTATGGGAAAAAGTAACCTCACCTGAAAACATTGAATTTATGACATACAGAAGTAGGATGTCATAGTTACAGCCTCAGAAAAGGGAGGATATGGGAAATCTCTTCTAGAAACTGGGGCTGAACAGAAGTTATGGGTTGGAAATCATTAAGTTAAAGACCCACAGTAAGATCTAGAAAAAGAGGCAACTTGTTACAATTTACACGAACGTAAAGCACTTAGAAAGGAAGAATAAATGTTAGTTAAACTTTAAAGATTAAATTACAAATTTACTCAAGTGATTTAAACTTTTACTGCATGAGTAGCAATTTTAAGTCATAAGGGATCTGAAATGTTTCCAGAGTTTTAAAATCGACTGTTTTACTCAGTGAAAAAAGATTTTTGCTTCCAGTGCTGAGCACACAGCAAATCCTATGCCTTTGTAATGGGCTGGTATAATTGCACAGTTTCATTAAAATAATTTTATTACTAACTTCCTACTTTTCTGTTAATTATCATTTTAGAATAAGAAAAACCATTACTTTTAAAGCCCATAGTAAAGCCGGCTTAAGCAAGCATAGAAAAGTAAGCCAGAGAGAGAAAATATAAAAAGAAGCTATTAATATTAACAGTTACAGTTGGACACTTGTTCATTTAATAAATCTTTGCAATATTAGCAAGATTGATGAGAAGTAGTACAAATGAGAAGAGCATGAGATAAGCGATCGTTTGTTATCATTACTGAAATACAAAGTATGATTCACTGTTTCATAATGGATGTTAAATTTGATTTAACATATGGTTGGCTCATTTGCTGAAAACTATCCTTAAAGACATAAACTCATTCTAAATCCAAAGCCATTGTCTTCATAATAGTCTTTGAATTATCTTTTTATAAGAGCTTGAGATACTCAGTAAACACCAGCTTGGGGAGAGGATGTGGAAAGGCTATTCCATGAAAAAAAAAAAAAAAAGAAGAAGAAGGAGAAGAAAGTACCATATAATCAGATTTATTAAACATATCATAGAAAATATCACTGTACAGGTTGAAAGAGTAAAGAAGTATTTTATTAGAACACCAATACAGATAGTGTCTTTTCCAGTGATAAGTGGAGAAACCAAGTCATTGGTGTAACCACTTCAGCAGCTACCTAGGAAATCTTTCTTTGTCAACTTCATCTCTATAACATGAAAGAATGTCAGTACCTACTCTGAGTGTAGTGGATTAAGCAGATCATTGCAAGTGCTGTTAAAAATAAAATATAATCTTATATGATACTTTAGGAGTGATGTACCTGGAATGAGAGACACTTAGAAATGTTTGCTACATGAGTATACTCCTATCCACCATTCAATTTTGTCTGAGTTCTCAGTTTTACTGAGAGAAACACATTAAAAATGTTTAAACAATTGATGTACTTCCTCGAGACACCAGTTTGAACATGTCCCATCTTTGGCAGTCCCCATGCCAGTGCTATAGTAGAAGTCTTATTTCTTGAGCTAGCAAGAATAAAATCAAGTTTGTTAATAAAAGGTCTATGTTCCAAAAATCAAACCCCAAAAAACTTGACCTTTTTGTTGTTAATGATGACTGTAGCTTTCCTCATCTTTCGATACCTATTCTTATAATCCAACCTATGTTAATCCAAAATAAGAGAACATGAGGCAGCTCCATTATCCAGCCTTTGCAAATGATCTAGATGGAAGAAGTGGTGTTCTGCCCTGTTCTGTGCATTAAATCAGTATACATGGTTTTAGTTCATCTTCTCTGATTAAAGTATCATATAATTCACGTTCAGCCATTAGAAGTATGTCTACAAAAGAACACTTCAGCCAGATAAGTTTTATGAACCAGTTCTTAGATTATACACCTTAGTGAATGCTACTCTTATTTGGCACTGATTTTATTTATCGACAACATGCTCATGTTTGACATCAAGTAGTTACTCTGCCTCTCTGGCTTTGCTGCCCTCATTTGTAAAATGAATTCCAGCTTTCAGTGATTCATGAACATACTGAAGGTTGGCTACACAACTGTCCCTCAAGTGTCTTATCCAGGTCCAACCCCATACTTTGGATTGGTGGGAGCCTCAAAATTCTATATTTTAGTAAGTTCCCAGATGATTCTCATGGGTGTCCCCTATGGGAATATTGAGGCAGACTATAGCCAAAATAAACTATCATATTCTGCACTGAATTCATTCAACTATTAGCTAAAAGAAGAAAAAGCATGCTAAGTGAACTCAGTCATCCACTCTATGGACATATCTAGTTACCCTTCCAGAAGTTGACCTCACAAGGTCATGGAGCCAGGATGGGAATGGGGAGGGAGGCAGGCAGCCAGGTTTGGAATCCTCATTTTGCCCTCTTACCAGCTGAGCTGCATGAATTTGGACAAGTCTGTTAACCTCGCAGAGATCAGGACTTCCTTTATGTAAAATGGGAATAATAAAGCCTATTTTGGAAGGAGATTGTATGAATTAATTAAAAAATATATACATAAACTACTTTTAAGTTGGAAGTGTTGTAAACACTTGTCAGGGCTGCAGTTGGGCTGTCTTCACTGTTCCAGTCTTTTTGTTTTTGTTGTTGTTTTGTTTTTCTTAAATCATAACTGTGTACATTGATGCATTATGGGGCTCAGTGTACTGATTTGATATACAATGTGAAATGCTTACATTGAACTGATTAACACATCTATCACAATTGTATTCACAGTACTTAGCACACAGAATGTACTATGAAAACAGTAGTTCAAAGTGATGGAAGTTAATCCAATGACATGTATTCTTCATTCAGGACATTTTCACAAAAAGCCTACTATGTGGGGGCACTGTGATAGTCCACCTGTCCCTTCAGACTCATTCTCCCTTCTTGCTTTGCTCTGTGACCCAGAAGGCTGATCAGCATGGACTACACTGCCTTCTGGCTTCCCCTGCAAGTTGGCTAGTGAGAGTCCTAGGAAGAAATCAGAGAGATCAGACCAGTGTCCCACTCATAAAGGTCCACTGTTCCTCACAAGGCAGCCCGCTCTTCCCATACATCTCTCTTACTGTGTTGCAGTATCATTCCCTCCCCTAAACCTCTTTGGGCTTGAGTGTTGATAAATCACTGCTCTTCTCCGAAGGGTCCTGCATTAACCATGTGTTTCCCTACGTTCCACTACATCACTCTCTAAATAGTCCCTTTATAAAAAATGCCTCTAGAGCATTTCCTCATGTGCATGTACCCTCTATTCCAGTTGCAAGTCTGATATAAACACTATATTATGAGTTCTCCAACTCATAATAAGGTAATATACAACAACAACAAAAAGTCATGATCTCTTGTCCTCAAGGAGTTCTAACAATGACTACTATTATAACAAGAATAATAAACAGCTACCATTTATTAAACATGCATCACATGCCAAGGTCGCAGAAATTGTATTTCTGAGGTTGATACAAATATTATTTCTAATTTGAAATAAAAAAGAAACAAACCTTAGAAATATAAAGCTCACATAAGTATTAAGCAACAGAACTTAGATATAAGCCAGGATTGACCCAACCCAGAGAACACCCTACTTGACCACTGGGATGTTGTCAGATTTAACTCAACAGTACCCCTGCCAAGTGATCTTTAATGTGAGTGATAAAAAAATTTCCCTCCATCATTCTTCCCATGACAGATCTAGCCATTTTTCATCATGCCCAGTTTGAAAATGAGGGAAAACTGTCCTCTTATCAAATCTACTTGCTTATGAGTTTTCTCCTGTATGAAACACCTGCCTCCAAAGAGATGCATTCTTTAACTATCCACCTTTGTTCAAATAACCAGATCAGCCATTTTTCTTGCATCATTCCAAGATGAATGCAAGAAAGCAATGGATAGGATCCTTGGACACTCTTTCCTTGGTGGAGTGTCCTGGGACTTCACAGTCCTGCCTGGTGAGATCAGGCTCCTTCATCCCTGCCTTCTACTTATGCAGTCTCCCACTTGCAGAGCTATCCCTTCTGGATTTATAACTGGGCGTCTTTTCTGACCTAGGGGTCAGAGAACTCAGTCCATATTATGTTTTTAAAATAGACATTCCAACCCAGGCTGGGCTGACAGGCACACAGCTGCACTAACTTTATTAATTAGTACCCAGACCTTTCGAGAATTGATTTTCACTTTGATACTGACCTATTCATTTCTATCTCTGATATCTAAACAGAAAATCATGTTATCTTATAATTAAGTAATAATCTTCATGACAGAAAAGATGACAGGACTATAAATGGCTTCTTCAAGTGATTAAAATAATTCCTCCTCCTTCCCACCCAGCCCTGGAAATATTCTCTAACTTCACAAGGCTGTTAGTTGTTACTAAACTCTTCATGACATGAACCTCATTCCTCTTCAAAAAGATCATATACCCACTAAGTCACTCTTGAGACACTATACACATTTTACATTTTAAGTCTAAATAAGTATTAACCTTAGGAAGTTATGTAAATTTGCCCAAACCTTTTACTTTAGTATTCGGATTGTTAACATTGTTCATGCATATATACATAAAAATTCAAAGTAACTTTAAAATCATTGTTGATATAACATTGAATATTTAAATGAAATAAAAATAAATGGCTATAAGAAAGTAAGGTTTACTTCAATTAGTGAACTGAATATTTATTGAGTACTTACTACGTACTGATTTCTGAGGTAGGTATAGAAGATATTACAGAAAACAAGGCCCAATCTCTGCTTCTATGGCAAAGCAGTGACAAGTGACAGGAAGGCAATTAAGAATTATTTCTGTAGCCAACTGACTGCCACAGTGATAGGGAATCAAGTGGAAAGAGTTCTGGGATTGATTAGCAATGTCTGTGATTAGGGTTAGACCTGGGAATGATACAGTCTATTTCATCTATGCTCAACGAACACTACACAGATAGATGCATGAATACCATCTCCCTGGTGCTCACTGGACTGTGAGCACCTTTTGGGCAAGCTCCATGGTTACTTCATCTCCATATCCCTCAAAACTCCTAAAACAGTTTTGTACATAATAGAAACTCACTTTGCCAGATAGATACTGAGATGGATGGCTTCCATTTGTTTCTGGCAATATGTAATTCTGTTGCCATTTTGGATATCACATTGATTTGAAATTTTCCTTCCTAGTTACTCTATCCTTATTTTCCCTTTTTTTCTTCTTTTTAAAAATTCATGTTTCTAAATGACTTTCTATATGGTGTTTCCTTTGGATTCAACAAGTGTCTTCTACAGGCATATGAATCTATAACCTTTTGCTACCTGGACACGTCAAAGGCTTTTGAAAACCAAGTTGAAACTTTCCTAGACCGGGTGTTCTTGTCCTTAATATCCACATTCCAGGCTCTTAATGAAGCTGAATCTAATTCATTTTCTTCTGAGTAATATAATATGTATGTAAAGTCCTGAGAGATACCCTAATTCTAAAGAAAGTGGTAAATTAATTTTAATTATTTTCTGCTATGCCTCCTTCATCCTCAGTGCTTTTTTTCCCCTCATCCCAAACATTCGAAGGTTTCTTTTGTTATGAAATTAAAAAGAAATAAGACCCCCTCTAATATTCAGTCTATTTTTAAATTCTGGGTCTTAGTAATGCCTAATCTATTATTATAAATTTTACAGAAAGTACTGAACTTTGAACTCTTATCTGTCTTCTTAGATAAGATGCTTAGATTTTATTCAAAAGATACACCTTTTCTCGGTCATTCCACACTTTCTCTCTGTTTTTCTGACTCTTTCTGGGGTTCTACATTTCTCTTTAGGATTCTCTGCCTCTACATATTTACCTTCTTTTCTCCTTTCTTGCCTCTCTCACATCTCTTTCTCCCTTTCCCTTTTTCTCTCTTTCCAAATGATACGTCATTCCTCATCTACCTTTGGTAGAAGTTTCTCTTTTCCATGAAATCAACTACAAGAGGAAAAAGTGAAAAGGAACCTTGCAGAGCAATTGAGCAATGGAGAGCTCAAAGGGAAAACTACCCAAGCCTGGGACTGCCTCTAACCAGCGGTATGCTATCAGTCGAGTAACATCAGTCTTTGGTTTTCCCAGCTGTTAAAACAGGTAAAACAAGACAAGGCCTGGAGTTCTTTCTGGTTCTGAAATTATTGTCATTGTCAGTTAGCATTCATCATGCTCCTATGTGCAGCAGGCCTCAGGCTGATTGCAGGACATGATTAGCACATTTAATGTTCAAAAGTTCATAAAGTGGGCCCAATTATCTTGTTATATCAATGAGGACACAGAGGCTCAGAGAGGTAAAGTCACTTCTTTACTGATAAGAACATGGTCTGAAACTGGAACTCAGACATAACTCTTAAGTTATATATTCTCTGTAATGCCTATTATCGACTGGTCTACCTGACCTCCTATATGTTTATAAAATTTCAAAAATAAAAATATTTGACATGTGACTTTTGTAAATAATGAAATCATATACAGAAACTGTTGAAAAATTATTTCTTCTCCCTAAATGAGTTCAAAAGATACCAATAAGCTCCAGCATGTGTGTTCAAATCATCTTATTGCACAAATGTACAAACTTCATATATACTTAGTCGGCCCTCAGCATCCTGGGGGATTGTTGCTAGGACCACATATGGATACCAGAATCAGCAGATGCTCAAGTGATGAATATAAAGTGGTGTTTGCATTTAACTGATGCACATGCTCCCATATACTTTAAACCGTCTCTAGATTACATATAATACCTAATACAATGCAAATGACATGTAAATCGATTTTATATTGTGTTTTTTATTTATTTTTTTATTTTAATTTTTTTATTGTTGGGGATTTATTGTGTGTTTTTTATTTTAATGAACATTTTTTAAGCCACAGTTGGCTGAATCCAAGGATGTGAAACCCCTGGATACACACAGCTGTCTACACTTTTAACCAATACTCATATTTGCACAAATACATATAATCTCATACTTTCATATGAGCTTTACATGATGATGTTACCTTATCAGCTTGTAAAGCCTATGCTTTCTGACCTTTATAAAACAATGTTTTCACTTAGTACAGGCAACTATAGCACTGTTCCTACTCCTACAATTTGGCACTCACAGATTTGTCTCTATTGGCTGAGAAGGTCCCTTCTTTTCTTCTTTCAATCCTGCATCTACCATTCTAGGTGAGACTCTAATCATCTCCTCTAGCCCTGAGCCCAGAGCCTTCCACCCCGCGGCCTCTGGCTTCCTATCCCTGAGCCCATAGCCTTCCACCACTCAGCTGCTACCTTTCTAGCATTGAGACTGCAGCCTTCTACCCCATGGCCTCTGGCTTCCTAGCCCTGAGCCCATAGCCTCCCACCCCTCAGCTGTTGCCTTTCTAGCACTGAGACTGCAGCCTTCCACTCTGCAGCCCCTGCCTTCCTAGTACTGAGCCCATAGCCTTCCATCCGTTGCCTCTCTGCCTGCCTCAGCCCATTCTTCAGAGATCAGCCTGGCTAGATGTTCTCAAAGCCAATCATACAGGTTGCTCCCCCACTGAAATCCCTGATGGTTCCCCATTGCACCAGAAATAAAATGTAAACACACTTCCACTGTCTCAGAGGCCCTTTGTCCAGCTCTCCACACATATAATGTGCCAACTGATCTTTTGTCAACTGTCAAACAGACTGAGCTTCTTCCCAACCATGGCATATACCGGCCCCTTAACTTAGAATGCTCCCTCTCTATACCTTCCTTCTCATCGTTCAGTTCTGAAATATGTCCCTTTTTCCCAGAAAGCTTTCTGTGTCTTCCTTATTTAAATTTATTCCAGTCCTTGTCATTCTATTTTTGCACCTTTCATCTGTTAAACACTATTTTTTGAGACAGAGTCTTACTCTCTTGCCCAGGCTAGAGTACCATGGCCTCTGCTAGCTCACAGAAACCTCAAACTTCAGAGTTCAAGAGTTTCTCTTGCCTCAGCCTCTCATGTAGCTGGGACTATAGGCACCCACTACAATACCTGGCTAATTTTTCTATTTTTAGTAGAGATGGGGTTTCACTCTTGCTTAAGGTGGTCTGGAACTCCTGAGCTCAAGCCATCCTCCTGTATCAGCCTCCCAGACTGCTAGGATTACAGGTGGGAGCCAATGGGCCCAGCCTTTTCAATACTTCTAATTGATAATCACCTTATTTTATTTATCTGTGTGTGTGTGTGTGAGAGAGAGAGAGAGAGAGAGAGAGAGAGAGAGAGAGAGAGAGACAGAAATCTTCTCTGATTATAATAGAAGCCTTGAGAGGGTGAAAACCAGTAGCCTGGCCTTGGTTATAGAGATATATCCAGCATTTAACTGGGGTTAGAAGGTCAATAATTATGTATTTGTTAAAGGAATGAACACAGGACCTCAGATCTTTTCACTTTAAAGAAAAGAAAAGCAAACCATTTGAAAGGGGTAAAAATGAAAAGGTTAGGAAAAGTTAATGGTTTTGGCAAATATTATGGGCTCTTGATAGATTTTAAAAGAATGGAGACAACCCTTTAGCATTTTTAATATATCATCCCTACTTGGAAGGTACTTTTAAAGTTATGGCCATGTCCAATAGTTACTAAATGGATGAGAATGTTCTATGTGACTAACAAGGGCTAATGAAGTGAGAATTTCTGTGAAGATTACCGGGTAGTTGGAAATCTCTAGGCATTTCCCCCTGGTTTTCCTCTTCTTTTCTACTGGCTTATTTTCACACTGATTTTTCTGAATCTGCATTCAACACCTACTGTAAATAAAAGCGAAACTCTGAAGAATGATCAATTGTAATGTAGTAGACAGAAAACTTTTTTAAAAATTGAAATTTCTATTGCTAAATCCACCATCCAACACATTTTATTAGGTTTGAGTGATATTTCAAAGAATATCACATTTAAATTTGCTCCTGAGTCAGATTACTAAAGTCAAATGAGATTCTGAAATGGTAACAAAAAGAGTTAATATACAAATATCTGCCCAATGGAGATTTAAAAAATAGAAGTGATTTTGTACCTACTGAAACATGAAAGACTACTACGAGACAGAGATTTAATGTGAATTGATATTAAAAAGGAGAATGGAAACCGGGTGGTCTTTGCTCTTAGGATGGAACAATTTTACAGCTCTTAAATCATGTGATGTTTCCACTGTAGGGCTACATAATGAGAACGTGGTTTGGCACTGACTCAGAAGGGTACCCCCAAGCCTGTGAACCTTAAAATCCCACAGGCTCAGCCAGAAAACTCCACAGTTCTCCATGTTCCTGTCCTACTCTATCCCACAACCTTCCCTTTGTTAATGACATATTGGAAGCTAAGTGACACAAAGCAAATTTAATTATAATTCTTTAAACCCAATTCCTGCCAGGGCTTCACCTGCCCAGAGGGATGGAGCAAGGGATGAGTTAGGCATGCAAAGGTCTCCTCTCTCTACACTAAGGCAGGAGATCACAGAGGGTGTTTTTCAGCATCTTTGATGTCTTGCCTACTGGCTAACGTGATTAGTAAATAAAGCAGAGAAGGGATTCCCTGAAGTGGGAAGCCTCATTTGGTTTATTTCTTTATCTCCTCCCCATTCTTGAAGGCTGCCTTGAAGGACTGGAGGGCTGCGAGCAGAGTCATGGGCATGGTGACAGCTGTGACAGTAGTAAAACCCATTCACACACTGGGCAGAGCCTTCCCAACATTACCTCCAACCAGAGATCCTCCTGCCATTTTTGTTTATCATAAAAGAGAAAACATTTCAAATGACCTAAATCTAAAAATAGGGTACTTCATACTCATGACTATTATAAATGGCATCTAAAATAAAGACAGGAAAAAAAAAAAATACCATGATTCCATTTCTGTGACTCTTTCTCCATCTCTTGAAAAAAAAAAAAAAAAAGAAAAGAAAAGAAAATACTGTGTAGCTTGAATGTCATTCGATCTAAAATCAGACTTCATGCCAGCTGGAATCCTAGGTCTATTTATTGCTGTGCACAGTTCTTACATTAACTGTTTGTTAAACAGTGATTTTACCACCACTGAGACACAATGTAACTGAAGGTTTTTCCATGTTGTGCTAGAAAGATTGATTGGAGCGTGACCAGTCTGGGATAAGTTGCTGTTAAAAAACAGGTACAAAAGTCCTACTTAGTAACTGATCTAACTGTATGTCTGGAGAAGTCAGGTTTAGATGTAAGTAATTGCCTAATGGGTATAGGCCAAGAAAGAGAAAGGAAAATAGCCATGACATTACTTGTATTTTCCTAACAGGTTCATAAATAAATTTAAAACATCTTACAGTTTCTTAAAGACAGAGAAACCTAGAAAAGGTAATCTAATGGGTTGGGGGGATCCTCTACCTCAGAGAACTGTTCATATTTGTTTCCTGGGATAATTCCAAATAGAGTAGTCCTCATCTCAGGTCATATAATGCATCCACTGAGCTTGTTAAAAAATAGGGAATCAGAGTTTCTGAGTGTAAGGGCCATATGCCTTTACAAAACTTCCTAGGTTTGTAACTGCATGGCTCAGAGCTTGTGTACAATAGACCACACAGTGACTGGGTTTATGCATGCACACACATGCTCATACACACATAAACACACAGGCCCAATCTAGATTTACAGATCTTCCCAGGTTTTGCTAGTCCTGCAAGATACACACAAACACACACAGACATACATACACATGCTTTTCCAAACATGGGATATCTACACTTATTTCATAAGTCCTCAAGTGTATGAGTTGGCTGTGTCTTGATACTGTGGTTAAGGTCTCTTTCCATGTGCCCCTACAACACCGTATCCTTGTCCATCAAGCTGTGTGACTATAGCCCTTCCCTTGCTCATTACCTTCCTCAGACTAGAGTCTGCCCTCCACATGCAGAGTAGGTACTCAATAAACATGGAGTGGAGAAGAGGAGCACAAAGGACAGGACAAAAAGAAGGTGCCCAGGAGATAGCAAGGGATAGAAGGAAAAGAAAGGGAAATAGGGAGAAAATGAATACGTAGCTAAGAATAGAGAAGGAAGCGGAACCAAGCAGAAAGGGAAATTCAGTCCTTGGAAAGAAAATGGATGGACAACAGTGTCACAGAAAATATCGCCAAAAGATGTGATATTTTCAAAAGAGATGGACAGATCCAAAGATGGAACCCACCAGAAACAAGCAAATGAATTCAGAACCTAGGGATGTGGTGCCAAAGAGCGCCATCCTCAACATGCCTGCAGGGCCAGGCAGATGCACAGGAGAGGAGGTGAGGAGAGGCCTGGGCGCCTAGCACAGCAGCTATTCCAGGGGAAAGCCTGTGCAGATCAAACAGTTCAGCCTGGACTCTTCCCATGGTCTGGAGCTAACAAATCAATTTGATTCAAATATTTGTGGAATACCTACAATGGGGTTTTAATCACAAACCTTTTCTTGAATAGCTGTAACCTCTAGCCTCTCCAAGCCTCTTTCCTTATCATGGGGAAAAAACACAAACATTTCAACATTTATTGAGTGGAGAGGTTTTACACGAAGTAACCCAACTCTGATTTCTTTGTACAGGAAAGGAAAGCCCCTTGACCTACCAGAACTTCTCATACCAAGCAGTGGCATGGGCAAAGTTCTCAGGAAGAGGAGCCTGCACAACCCAGAAAGATGTAGTAGAGACCCCACATACTTTGGCCAAAGCAATTTCTTTGAAGTTAAGATGAAATGTGGATCTTTTCACAGGCTAACTCACTTCAGTTATTAAAGAGAAGAATTTGGGCCCAAATAGGGTCTTAGTGGTGTTTGTTTTCTAAATTTTCTATCAGTAGAGGAGCTGAAAATCTAAACTGGTGATCCCAGCCCCCTCTCTACCAATAATGCCCTTATTTTATCCTGTACTTGTTTTTACAAACTCCTTATCATCTGGAATAATACATTCATTTGAATACTTGCTTATTTACTTTCTGTATCATCCAGTGCACTGTAGATTCCATGAGGTCAAGGATAGAGTTTAGCCTTGCTCATCACCGAGTCTTCTGCCTCTGGCACATAGTCAACATGGGATGTACATTTCATTGTTGGTTCAACAAATGTTATTCTTGCTACCTATTCTAATATCAGTATACTGCCATTGGCAAAAAGCAAGAGGAGAAGAGGAAGGGAAGCAACTAGAGAGCTAAATGTCAAGGTTATTTCCCAGCTGCCATTCCTTTCACTTCCTGCATGCAGGAGGTCTAACTACATCTACACTACTTTCTAGAAAACAGAAAGTTCTGTGGTATTGTGCAAACCCAACTGTAATTGCAAATTCCAGACTCACATCTGGCATCCTTCACTCAGAAACACTTCACTACTACTAGAAGCTCCTTTAACCTTCTGCCTCACACACCATGCAATTTGGAGCTGAAATTTCTCCCCATTCTCTCCCAAACTTGCCCATGACACTGTTTTGTTTGGGCTGAGGCCAATTTCCATTCTTAGAGGGGGTTTGGTTGTACAATATCCTCACAGATTCCAAATTCCCAGTGAGTTCAGGAATTATGTCCCATCTACCTTACACATGACCTTGAATTTCTATTACACATCAGGTAACATACAGTTGTACATGCATTGCATCAGACCCTGAAATGAGTGGGGAGCTACCCAGCTGGGCCCCTCTCATTAGGCCATGTGCCTTGTGAGGGGTCTGTGTCTCCACAGAAGGGGATACCTTTTCCTATTCTGCATAAACATGCCTTATGTGTTAGTAACAGGCTTGATACTAGAAAAAGAAAAGCATAAAACTTGATAGGATGTGACAGATAAAACCCAGTAACTTGATAAGAGATACAATATTCCCTTTGGATAATATTTCATCTCTTCTAATTAGAAAAAAAAAAGTATTTACTAGGAAAACTTTTTTATACAGAATCCTTTGGCATTAGCATGAATACCTCTAAGGAGATATATTATTCAAACAATTTTCTACATCAAAATGCATAGGTAACGAGAACTAAAAAAATTATTACATTTTCACTAAATGCACAGATACACTAAAGTTAATAAAGAAAACACTGAAGCTGCTTTTCCCAAATGCTACCTCATTTCCCCAGGGAAGAATGTTTTTATTTTAAGAAACCCCTACTGATGGCAGTGCTACCTTGGAAGGGTAATTAATGGCATTTTTAAAAGAGAATGTGCTTCTCATTTTCATTTTACAATACAAATGAAGGTCATGAGGGCAAGAGTCCCCTATGTACATAAAATGCATTTTTATAAGAGTTTCTAAAACCCCATTCCAGGGAGAGAAACATATATTCTCATAAAAAAAAAAAAACTTTAACAATATTATAATGTGAGTTAAACTTAGAAAATATATCTTATATCTCTGATTCCTACTCCAAAAGGAACGTGATTAGGCAGCTAGCTGTCCATCACTCCTGTTTGGCAATCATGTGATGCTGGCTACCTACAAGATTCAAATGGAGCTTCCATCAGGGCAGTGATCCTAATGGAGATAAAGCCATAGCCAACTGAAGTGGAGGGTCACAAAAATGACTCATCCACTCGGGAGGAACCTGAATTTTATCTATGTCAGGCACAATCTCTTTGTAAGTGACACTACCTGAAACTTCTTTAGGAAATCTGATACTGTTACATGTATAGTCAAAAAAGAAAGGAACTGAGGACCACCGGATTCACAGTATCATTTCAGAGACGTCTATTACACCCAATCAGCATGTTTACCTGTGAAATGAACGTAGGAGTATCTACCTAAGAAGTGTGTTGTAAAGATAAAATGACAATGCAATAAATATTCAAGCAGTGGTTGCACAGAAGAGACCCCGAATATATACCCATTGACACAAAAGCGATGGCTATGTGCTTATCATATTTTGTGGCCCAATGACCATGCCAATCATTATTAGATCATGCCCATCTCCACATCATTATTAAATGTGTGTGTGTGGATTTTCCAATATCCCATTTGATGCTCATAACAACTTTTCAAGGCAGTAATTATTAAATCCTTTTTAAAGACGAGGCGACTGAAGCTTGCTTAGTTCAATGAACTTCTGTAAAATTCAGTTCTCTGCTTGATTACTCCACATGGCTTTGAGGTCCATGGAGGTTCCATTCTTAAACTGTTGCAAAGGAAGTCAGAAAATTTAAAACTCTGAATTAGCTAACTGCCCCATGAAAAGTGGTTGATGCTAATTATTTGTACACAACATAGGGACCATGTGAGTGACTAGGACCCAAAGAAAGAGAGTTAAGAGTTTTCTGGCCATGGCTGAGAAGTGCTGGGCTAGGAATCCAAGGAACAATAGCAAGAAAAAAATTAAATAGATTTCATATGTCCTCTTTTTCTTGAGTTCAAGAAAATTTCCTATAGACAGAAATTTTCTCATCTAGTGGACAAAACTAGTAAGTTCAAAACAAGTTCTACCCAAATGTTGCTATAGCAACTTCCAAATGCCATGCAATGATCAAAATTCCCAGTGGGGGTGGTGGTGGTGGTGGTACCTGTGGCTCAAAGGAGTAGGTCACCGGCCCCATATGCTGGAGGTAGCGGGTTCAAACCCAGCCCCAGCCAAAAACTGCAAAAAAAAAGAAAAAAAAAAAAGAAAAAAACCCAAAACCAAAAACCAAAAACCTCCCAGTGGGTCTTCCCCTCTTCGTTGCATACTCACAACAACTTTAAGAGTTAGTTAGGCCCTTACATCTCTAAGTTTTGGACCTAGACTAAGGCTCAGAAGAGGTAAGTGTGTAGATCAGGTAGGGTTGAGCTGCTCAAAGTGCAGATAAAACTGAAGAGGGAATGCATCAATGTCACCAAAAGAAAAGGTGTAGGCTCAAGAAAGCATCCAGCATGACCATTATCAGTGCCGTCGCTTCTGCTGCTATCAGGAAGGTAGAGACTCAGGAGGCCACCAAGAGAACCATTATGAGGAATATATCATCTGAGTCCTGAACAGTAACCAGAAAGCTACTGACACCAACCATTTGCTTTATAGAAAACCTATCCTCGCAAAGAAATGATTGCCTATACACTGCTTTTCAATGATCCTGAAGTTAGTGCCCAGATGTTGAAAGATGACTACAGAAAATACAAGATCTCCTCCAATGTCCTAGTCAACATGAACTGCAGAGAAGATAGAAAGATGGTTTTGGTCACCATTCTGTCTTCCAAAACTCGAAACAAGTGCAAAACTCAAACAAGGACCCTACTCCCTAATAAGGGAGTCTGGGGGATGTAGCGTTGGCCTGTTGGCCTTTTGGCCTTTCAGTAGAGAAAGGCACAGGATAAGGAGGCACAAAAGGCTCATAGGAGCCCAGTCACTGTGTCTATATCAGCAGGACTGCCATCCCATAGGTGGCTTATAATTTACAGGGAGTGGGAATCACAAGAGAAACAAGAGCCAAAGGCAATAGCATGTTCTGTTTCCAACAACCTGTGAGGCAGGAGCATCACTTGAATTCAGGAGTTTGAGTCCAGCCTGGGCAAAATGCACAGAAATGTGACAGACAATAGATTACCTGGGTTTCGTGTCATGGAAGTGAAGAGTACATTCGGTGACAATGCAGGGTAGGAAGTTGGAGAGGCATAACAAGGCCAGATGATAAAAAGTCCACTATCTCAGCCTCAAAGCAGTCTAACCTAAGCTAGATATGGCACCTAAGTTATTCTAAGAAGCCCCAAACAATCCTCAACTATTCATTCATTGCATGAAATTATGGTATTATACATATTGTGTCCTTGACTGCCATACTGCTCTCCATGGTGAGGATGGGAGGTCAAAGGATGGGAAGGGCTATGCTATTTTTTACTTCCAGAACATAGTGCAACCCTGGCATATAACAAAAGTTCAGAAAAGATTTGTTATGAGGGATTATGTCCTAAGTGAGGCTCTTTGTGGAATAAACATTCTTTTGTTTAATATTGCAATCAATCATTACTGAAATAAAGAGAAAATGCTTTTAAAGTCCCCTGCTTTATAAAAATTGGTTAGTTATAGATTACAGATTGATAATATAGTTAAGAATATATTCCTATAGATTAGTTTTGTACACTTAGGCATGGTAGAAGACAACTGTTGCTTTTGTTAGTGGTGCTGTTGCCAAGTACAACCACATGAAGTAAGGTGTTCAACCAAGAAAGAAGCCAACATAAAGCCTAAAGATAAAGAGACACAGGTTCTCAAGAACATTATTTTGAGTGCCTGGATCCAGAGTGCCAAAGCTATCACTGGTATAAAAATTCATTTTTATAGATTAGCAGGTCAAGTATGGTTTCCACCTTGTACCACTAAAAGGAGCACAAGTTTTTAATTTACTATACAGGTACCATTTGTTGAAGAAATGGCAATGACTAGAAATAGTGGAAGAATAGAACCCAGCTTTGGGGAACATCAATTTGTTGCTGAGCTACCATAGAGCATTATCAAGGAAAGATAATTGGGAGGAACCCAGCAATCACTTGGTAATTCTTAAGAGAATTAATAGAAGCTATAATAGGCCCTTTCTTTGTATAAATGCACAAAAAAATGATTAATACAAAAATTATCTTTCCTAAAATGGCTTCGGAGTTCTTTCGGGTTGTGGGAATTACAAATGATCTGAGGGAGAAGAGATGACAGAGTTTCCCCAAAAGATGTTAGTTGTATGGTAATTAATGACATGAGAACAGCATGATGCCCATTTAAAAAAATCATTGAAGACTTTCCAAATAATGGAGCCAAATGACATATTGAAAAATCAAAGCAAGAAAGCTTCATCACTAAAAATATAAAAATACAAGAGAATTAGCCAATAAAACAGGAAGAGTTGTTCTCATCTAAAATGTCTATTGTTTATCATAAAACTCATATAAAATTTCTAAAATCTGTCAGTGTAGTAGTTTCTAAGTGATATGTCAACAAATATATTCACTGAGAATACTTATTCTGCCTAGAGCCAATGTTTCTAGAAAAACATCCTAGAGAGTCAACCGTTAAGTCAATAAAATGAATGTTTTGAACAGGTGTTTGGAATTGTGCTGATTTATCCATATTTTTCCAGTTTAATTTCCACATTTACCATCAAACTTCTGCAAAGAACAACATAAAATGTATCTGGAAGTATTTCGCTCTTCATACATACAAGGACATTTGTGCTAAACCTATCTGTCCTACAAAGGGTGATTCATAAATCACATGCATTTACCTAAATTTCTAAAGTTTTCTTTTTAAACTGATTGGAATGCTAAGTCCCAAGTTTAAGTGGTATTTTTAAGCTATTAGCAGCTGACATTTTAATGAGGTATATTTATGAGAGACACAAGGAAAAAAAAACAGAAATAAGAAATAAATAAAAGCTGAATCAAGAACTCATGAAAAGAGAAACGAAGTATTACTCATTTACTTTATCCTTTTCTTTTAGCGTAACAATTAGAAGAAGTATAACTTACTGGTCAAGAATGTGAGTTGTAAGACCAGCCTTCCCCTTCTCAAATCACAGCTCTGGTACTTACCAGCTCTGAGACTCTGAATGAGTCACATAAGCTGCATCTGTTTCCACAGGGATAATGCCAGAATTCATCTCAGAAGGTTCTTGCGGGAAGTGAATTAAGTATGATTCAAAAAACATTTTGCATAGGACCAAAAAGCAAAGAAGTATTCAGTAAATGAATTATTATATTATTTGTATTATTGTATTTGTAATCTTACTTACTGGGTAAATGGCTCATAGCAGTAGTGAATTTTTGTTTCAATTTTTATGTATATATTTCTTCTTGTACCAGAAAATATGTAGAACAATTTAAAAGACCTACAAGAGAGAAAAATATAGCCCAACTTAAGAACAGAGGTTAAATAAATAAGTAAACAAAAGGTGACAGACAAAAATAGAGCCAGAAAGAAGACAAAGTAAGAACCACAGAGATACGGTTGCTAGTTTGTTTTAGGCTTTTTGGTGTTTAATACAAGAAAGAAAACTAGATCTATAGCACAATTCTCAATGCCCAGGAGATCAAAACATAATAAATGCTCAGAAAGAGAGCATCTAGTATTTTTGATAGGGACCAAAAAAAAAAAAAAAAACCCAACAAAACAAAACCTAACATCAACAAATGCAGCAAATCTCGAGGGGCACATAATTAATAACGATGGTAGGCAGCATTGAGCATTGTCAGCCTCAATTCTTTACTCACTCCTGTATCCACACCTGTGCCATGGCTTCTGGGGCCTAATTTATTCTCCCGCTCCTTCATTTTGAACTTGATCCTTGAAGTGTCTTCGGCCTTCATATATGAGTAGAAGTAATGATATATCCTATTTCTGTTCCAGTCCTTGGCCTTAAAAGGTCTCAAGTATTCCTGCTTGTCCTACTGCATCTCTTACACACCAGGAGAAGTAAATGGCATAGCTAGTCTGATTATAGTCTAAGGGAGATGGAAGACCTAAAGCAGAGTTAGACTCGGTAGTACAGAGGAAAGCCACCTGGCTGAACTCAACATAGACCCCAACTAACCTCCAGATGACACACTAAGACATATGCAGTAATAAATGATTATTGTTGTAAACTTCAGAATTTTGAATTTGGCATGCAGTAATGAAGAATAAATTCAATAATCACCAATATATGTATTGCCAAGTATAATTCAAAAAGTATGCATTCTATATGACTTACCATGACCCAGATAAAAAGCAGCGTAAAGATTATCAGTATATATCCTCATAGCTTTAATTTCTAAACTTACTAACCTCATTATTATAATTCATACATTCCCAATAAATAACACAAATACAATTAAATTTATTTCTCACCATGCTAAATAAAAGTGCCCTGATACACAGCCAACAAAATTAAATGATAAGTTTGAGGTAATCAGTCTTTAAATTCAGGCTGCAGAACATAAGCAAAACTCATGGGAGGGTGGAGGAGTAGGTTATATCTCAAAGAGATAGCTTCTGAAGTAGCACTTGGCATTGTAAGTGGCCCATGAGTATAGCCCTTGGGAGAGCTACCACAAATATGAAGATGCAAGTGACAGAGAAACCAGCCTCTTCAAAGCTGTGCCTCATTCAAAAGACAACAAGGGTAGGTGTCCCAAATGGTTTGCTTGAATTGAGTGTGGGATGCTTCTCACATTGGCAACTCTGTTCCATGTGCACAGGATAGAAAGAGTTGTAAAGATTTCAATCATTGTTAACCATGCTCATGAGTTACATGGGGAAAGCTAACTAGAAACACATAATAATGATAATAATAATAATAATAACAACAACAACAATAGCAGCTAATACCCATTCATAAGTATGAACATTGCTAGTCACTGTGCTAAGCACAATGCCTGAATTAATTCATTCAGCTAATTTAACATTCATTATAACCCAAAGAGGTAGGTATTTTTATATCATTCATCTGACTTACTTTGCCTCTTGTTATATAATCAGGTATCCTGGAACTTGGAGAGGTTAAGTGACCTATCTAGGCTCACACAGACAATCCTTGTCCAACAGGAGATAAGAGACAAAATCAGGACAGTTATACTTGATTGCTATTTGCTCTAAGTCTTGAAAATTTTCATGGCTAATTGATTTTTTTATTTACTTTTTAACTGGTGCATTGCAATTGTGCGTATTTATGGGGTTCCATTTGATGTTTTGATACATAACTATGTTGTTTAATGAGCCAATCAGGGCTGGTAGTGCGTCCATCACCTCATGTACTTATTTCTTTGTGATGAGAACCTTTAAAAGCCTCTCTTCTGGGTATTTTGTAATATACAATATTTTACTATTAACCCTACTCACCCTACTGTGCAATGGAAACAGAATTTATTTCTCCTGTTGATTGAAGTTTTAATTCTTTTCTTAACTATAAAGCTTCCCAAATTGCAACTGCTCCATGAAAATATTATGCCAAATAGAAAGGCCTTTGTAAATGTGAAGAAGTGTGGTGCGCTGTGAATACCTTGCAACTGGTTCAGAAAGACAACATCAATTCTAGTGATATTATTTTAGAAATCCCACTGGTCTAGGTTTATTCAGAGGACTTTGACCTAAATCCCTCAGCATTATCCTTTAACTAACTCTGACCCATTTGAAATCCTTTTCCTGAGTTCTCCCTGTCAGATTGTCAACCTACAATGTTTTTCCCCTTTGAATTGTTTTGTACTGGAAATAATATATGGATCTAGGTGTTACAAGAAATTGTATCATGAATACATAGGTTTTTTTGTCTAATTTCTCTTGAGTTTTATTTCTCTCCCTATTCCTACCTTAAACAGATAACAAATTCTATACCCACATTATATGTAAATTGTGTACCAGTTTCACTACCTAGGCTTGCATATCATGCTACTGATTTTCTGTGATGGCTTGTGGGCATGTGGTAATCACCAGCATAAAAATCACTGGAAATTAAATTCAAACCCAGTGAACACTAGGCATATGCATTCCCTTGTCTTTTACTTCTAGTTCAGCATGGATGACTGAAAACCAGACCTGTGGGACTCTTTAAAAACACCAAATCTCTACAAAATCATGCACTGCTATGACAAGGGCATTCTGGTCCAGAATATTCATCATTTATCAGCAAATGAAGCGAACTTAGAATTCACACATGCAAAGTGATAAAATAGATGTTCCTACTTGACATACCAGCTTGATTCAACTGATTATAAATGTGACAATGAGTGGCTTCTTAACTACACTTACGTTGGTCAGTTTTTTGTTTGTTTGTTTGTTTGTGGGGGGGAGGGAACAAAACCATCCCACTACTCTCTCAAAAATCCATGTTACCCAGTTTTGCTTTCTTTTTCCCTCAAAGGAAGAGTCTTAAACTATAATCACTGCTCACAAAGCAAATTTTGTTGTTCCGTTTCTTTGTTCTTTAAAGGCTCCCCAAGAACAGTGAATAATCTGTCAGGTCGTTACCACAAGCCATCAAAAAGTTTTAGAAATTTTATATTACCTCCTTCAGATATTTTTTAAAACCCAACAGGGACATGCAGCTTTGTAATCAAAAGCTGGAAGCTGTATTGGTTTCCTCACATTTTCTTCCATATAACACGAAAGAAAGAAGTTTATCATTATGCCAAAATAAATAATTTAGCCAAGGCGCAATTCTTACAATTGCATGTCCTGGCCAACTGAATAAAATTAAATTAGGTAAAATTAAAAGGCAGGGGTGAAGTAGGGAGTTAATTAGCTCACACAAGAAGAGGTGGTATGACTTTATATAGGATGGGTTCAGGCAGTGGCACTTGATAAGTGTTTAACAACATAGTTATTAAAACAAAAGATGGGGGCTGTAGAGGGGTGATTAAGGGTCAATTTTAAGTTACCAACATGACATCAATCGGCTCACAGAATTCCTGGATATTTAACAATAGGCTGTATGAGACAGTTCCAGCCCGCTACTAGACACAGATACTCAAATTATACCATCAACATCCCAGTATCCCTTCTCTCTCCTTCTTTGCTCCACCTACTGTCATTCTCAAACAGGTTTCCTTAGAGATGACTGCAGGGAAATGTGCTAAGAAGCGTTCTAAACAGCTTGTCTTTAGATACCCTCTCACAGAAACAAACGTTATAGCAAAAAAAAAAAAAGAAGAAGAAGAATTACAGGATTGAAATGGCAGGTCTATTTTTAGATCTCTAAGTGTTCTCCAAACATCTTTCCAAAAGGAATGTATTAATTTGCATTCCCACCAGCAGTGTAGAAGGGTTCCCTTTTCTCCACATCCACGCCAACATCTCTGGTCTTGGGATTTTGTGATATGGGCTAATCTTACTGGAGTTAGATGATATCTCAAAGAAGTTTGATTAGCATTTCTCTGATGATTAAAGATGATGAACATTTTTTTATATGTCTGTAGGCTGTGCGCCTGTCTTCTTCAGAGAAGTTTCTCTTCCAGTTATAACCTAGGAATATGGGGAAGGGGGAGAGGGAAGGGAGGGAGGGGAGAGGATGGGTGGAGGGAAGGTGATTGGTGGGATTACACTTCTAGTGCATCTTACAAGGGTACATGTGAAACTTACTAAATGTAGAATGTAAATATCTTAACACAATAACTAACAAAATGCCAGGAAGGCTATGTTAACCAGTGTGATGAAAATATGTCAAATGGTCTATAAAACCAGTGTATGGTGCCCCATGATCGCATTAATATCCTCAGCTATGATTTAATAAGAAAGAAAGAAAGAAAGAAAGAAAGAAAGAAAGAAAGAAAGAAAGAAAGAAAGAAAGAAAGAAAGAAAGAAAGAAAGAAAGAAAGAAAGAGAAAGGGAATGTTCTGGTCACCCAGTTTGGGGGTCAGAGAGAATGTGGACTGCAGTTCCCTTCAAATCATTTGAATTAAGCAGGATTTGCTTAAAATGGGGAAAGGTTAGTTGTCCTAAGAAAGAAACTGTATTGATGAACATCTTGAACACCGTCCAAATTTTAGTAGACCTGAGATTAAATCTATAGCCAAAGTCTATTTCCTTTCTGGGTGCATATAGCAAGCAGCTAGCTAGAACTTCCTCGCACATGTCCACTATCAGTGGAAATTGGGGACCAAAGCTTAAGATCGAAGAAAATAAAATGCGTTTCAAAGAAAAAAATATATTCTTGCAACATAAAGAAGCTGTCTTCTGTCATGAATAAATACAAAATGTGAAGATAGATAATTGCTGCATAAACTTATTAATAGAAGTGCTAATGCCATAAATCGTACATCTCCATCTTGACACGTAATCTTTTATTTTCCTTTCATGGAGGAAGAAAAATAAAGGAGCAGAACTGGTAATATTGCTTGCAACTAAATTGGATTTTCCACCAGAGAAAGCTGTTTAGAAAAAGCTATTCGAAAAAGCAAAATACTACTCACAAAAGGGTAATAATGAGTCCAACCAGGAGGAAAAAAGCCTTCAACAATACAAAGCTTTCCCAAACCGCTTTCAGGACTGTGAGCTGAAAGCATGCTTTGAACTCTATCTTTGCAAAAGCCATCTTCCTACTAGTCCAGTACAAGATTCAGCTGAAACTTTAGAATAAGAACTTTTAACTCAAACTACAAGTCTTATGGACAATTCAAGAGAAGAGATCTTAGCAGCTCTGGGTTCAGAAGGAAATCGATACATCCTGCCCTCCAACTGTGAGGCACTGTAGGTGCAAGATGTAAATGGTAACTGTACCTTTAGGACCCCACCTCTGCCACTGTGGGTGTCATAGAGGTGAAAGTCCAACGTGCCACAAGGGGGGATTGAACAGATGATGTGGCTTCATCCTAGAGAGCTCTTTCCCTGCTGGTCTGCAGCAATTCTAAAAATCCTGTTTGTTTATGTATTCCTATAGCTTTATTTAATAACAAAAGCATTAAAAAGAAGAGCAGGGAAACAGCAAAGAGAAGTTGAACATTTTTTTTTTTAACCCACCAAGAACAAAGGCTACTTTTCCACAGTTTCTCCCTATCACTGAAATAAGTCAGCTGCAAAAAATATGCCTGCTGTAGCTGAACGTGCTGCTCAGGGATGGAGCAGTTGGTGAATGACATTAGTTAAACAAATGCGGGTCCTTTTGTGCATTTCTTTTAGACCTATCACCACAGCACTTGGCACGCTTTCCCAGGTCACCGTTAGGACAGTGGAAAATCAGAGCGGAAGGCTGTGATCAGCTCAACTGTTACTAAGCATTTCACTGGTAAAGGGGCTTCCTTGTAGAGGTTAATACTAAAATGATCCTTTCCATGTGTGTGCTAGGTGAATAGAAGATATAAAGTGGATAAATGCTGCCTGTTGTAAACAAGAGGAGGTCCCCAAATACGAACATTTCCTATCCATGTCACATACACAAGAAAATAAATGCATACCTACAATTATATGGCAAAAGGGAACACAGTTCTCTCATTTATATGTTATTTATATATGCCAACTCTCTCATCTATATGTTATTTTATATATTACACAATAAACCCCAGGGCCCCATACTATAACATATGTGCCATATGGACAGATAAATGGCATACATGTTAGGAGAATTTTAAATAGGATGATAGTAGTCTGCACAGGACAGGGATGGTGCACGTGTTTAAAGATAGGGAAAAAAATAAACATTTTCTAGCATTACCTGATGAAAAAATACGTGTGAGTATGTGGAACAGTTGGGGAAAATGTATATAGTATTTCTTTTTAGCTTAGTAAATTACATGTTACCTTTCAGGTAGACTTTTATCTTTGGACAGTTTTCTATTATCATATATAGACTCAGTAGCATCTTGTATATAAAACCGCTATTATGCGTTGGCACTAAGATGTATACAACATCTGAATTGATTTACAGGTCATGACACATGGTAGTTAAAGACCAAATACATCTGCCAGTATCCCCGATAATGAAAGATAACTAAGATTATAAAGTACCTTTTGTAGCATTAAGACCTTAGGATTCTTTTAAAGATTAGTTTATTCTGATACATCTTTATTAGAAAAAGATGTATTTCAATACATTTTCATTTATTCTCAGACACTAACTGTTTTAATAAAGGCAGAGCTTCTCACTTAAAAAATAAATTTAGCCTTAACAAAGTAAGTGTAAACATGACCGTGATCTTCACTGTGCTATCCTTTCCTCCCTGCTGTGTTCATTAGCTGTTGCTCTTTGATCTTGGACAGGTAACAGCAATCCTTCGAGCACACCACCTTCTATCACCCAGAAGATATTCCCTTCACGCTGGTAACATTTTTGTTAAAGCTGACATGCTAGGTAAAATAATCTCCTTTGGATGCTAAAACGCTTCTCCTTGAGACAACTCACTACAATAATGTTTAAGGTATTAAGCCACAACTGTGAGAAATTGAATATGGTTATGTTTTTGTTGCTTTGTCTTCCTCAGCATTTCTTCTGTTCACTTTCTGATGTGTATGCCATAGGTAAATAAAGGAAAGCTATGAAAATGGACACCATCAACTTGAACTTGAAAGAGGGAACACTGCTGGAAGTAGAGTTGTATTGGATATACCCTTCAACATGCTTTGTCAGGCTCACTGTTGACAGACTCTGTTAAAAACAAAAGGGAATTTCTTCTATGGAGCTGTTCTGCAAAATGCTATCTTAGAGTTTCATCTTTGTCACTTACAAAGGCAAAGCAAATAGGAAAATAAAGGACATGTGATATTTTGATCAAAATGTATCTGGCATTAAAGCCTGGGGTCTGGAACTCCCCAGTCTCTGGAGGATGCTTCACAGAGGTAGGAAGCCCAAGGATGCAACGGTGCCCTCGTAAGCCATTGAACATCTGTTGCCATGGTAGATCTTTTTCTCTTCCTCCAGCAACTACCTGGACAGCATCTAGGGAGTCCATGGTTTCATATTCTCAGTCTTTAAGATTGGAGTAGAGCTCTATTCTGAGGGATGAAGAACGTACCCCAGGCCAAGCCAGTAGGCACATCATACTCCCCCAGCCACGGGATTTTGTAGTATAGGTACGAGACCATTCTAATCAGACTGACTCTCAGAATGTCTACAAGAAGTAGAGCAAAAGAGTCTTATTATTTTCCACTGGAGCTTCTGCATCCATACTGTCACCAGTCGTTAGGCTAGACAACATTTGTGATCCTTCAAGCATTTAATGGAATGTTAGGAATACACCACTGTAATTTGTTTTTGGAGATAAAATATTTTAAGGTCAATCTCTCTTGTCCCTACTCTAATCAGGATATTGTAATGATCTATCTGCTGGGGGTAAAGCCCAAAAATCTCTACCTAAGAATTCTATCTGGATTTGGTTATTTTCTGTTACTTAACTTTAAGTGTGTATGTATGAGATGTGGGCTGAACTTGAACTCTTGGTCTCAAGTGATCCTTCTACTTCAGTCTCCCAATAGCTGGGACTACAGGCATGTTCCACCATGTCTAGATAAGAAATGGCACCTAAGAATTTTTGTGAAGTATAATTTTTTTTGTTTGTTTGTTTTTGAGACAGGGTTTTATTGTGTTGCTCAGCCTGGCCTGGCCTAGAGCTTCTGGGCTCAAATGATGCTCCCACCTTAGCCTCCCAAGTAGCTAGGACTACAGATATGTACCTTAATTTTTATAAGTACTTAATTTTTTTAAAATAAGCATTACATAATAGACCTAAAGATGCTTAACAAGTCATAATAGGCTTAATATAGCAATATCATGTTTTGTTGTCAGTTGTAAAGTTGGATGGATTTCTATTTGTATTGGCATCTTTTCTTTCTTTCTTTCTTTTTATTAAATCATAACTGTGTACAATAATGCAATCATGAGGTACAATGTGCTGGTTCCATATACAGTCTGAAATATTTTCACTTAACTGGTTAAAATAGCCTTCATGGCATTTTCCTAATTATTGTGTTTAAACCCTTATACTCTTCACTTAGTAAACTTCACCTCACCCTTCCAAGATGCACCCTAGGTGTGGACCCACAAATCACTCTCCCTCCATCCTACCTCCCCCTCCCTTCCCCTTTCTTGCCCCCTTCCTCATATTCTTGTAGTGAGATTGGGTTGTAGCCTTCGTATGAAAGCTATAAATTAGTTTCATGTTAGGGCTGAGTACATTGGGTACTTTTTCTTCCATTCTTTGGATACCTTGCTAAGAAGAATATTTTCCAGCTCCATCCATGTAAACGTAAAGGAGGTATAGTCTCCATCTTTCTTTACGGCTGCATAATATTCCATGTTGTACAAATACCACAATTTATCAATCCATTCATGAGTCAATGGGCACTTGGGTTTTTTCCATGACTTAGCAATCATGAATTGGGCTGCAATAAACATTCTGATATAAATATCTTTGCTATAGTGCCATTTTTTGTCTTCTGAATACATACCTAGTAGAGGACTTGTAGGATCGAATGACAACCTATTTTTAGATCTCTAAGTATTCTCCAAACATCTTTCCAAAAGGACCGTATTAGTTTGCATTCCCACCATCAGTGCAGAAGTGTTCCCTTTTCTCCACATCTGTGCCAACATCTCTGGTTTTGGGATTTTGTGATGTGGGCTAATCTTACTGGAGTTAGATGATATCTCAAAGTAGTTTTGATTTGCATTTCTCTGATGATTAAAGATGATGAGCATTTTTTCATGTGTCTGTAGGCCATGTGCCTGTCTTCTTCAGAGAAGTTTCATCAAGTCCCTTGCCCAGCCTGAAAGGGGATCACTTATTCTTTTCTTGCTAATACGTTTGAGTTCACTGTGGATTCTGGTTATTAAATCTTTGTCGGAGAAATATCCTGCAAATATCTTCTCCCATTCTGCGGGCTGTCTGTTTGGTCTACTTACTGTGTTCTTGGCTATGCAGAAACTTTTTAGTTTGATCAGGTCCCAGTAGTGTATTTTTGATGCAGCTTCAATTGCCTGGGGGGGTCCTCCTCAAAAAATATTCGCCCAGGCCAATTCCTTCAAGAGTTTTCCCTGATCTTTCTTCTAGTATTTTTATAGTTTCATGTCTTAAGTTTAAATCTTTTATCCAGTGAGCATCTATCTTAGTTAATGGTGAAAGATGTGGGTCCAGTTTCAGTCTTCTACAGGTCGCCAACCAGTTCACCCAGCACCATTTGTTAAATAGGGAATCTTTTCCCCATTGAATGTTTTTAATTGGCTTGTCAAATATCAAATAATGGTAAGTAACTGGGTTCATTTCTTGGTTCTCTATTCTGTTCCATATATCTACCTCTCTGTTTTTGTGCCAGTACCATGCTGTTTTGATCACTATTGATTTATAGTATAATCTGAGGTCTGGTAGCGTAATTCCTCCTGCTCTGTTTTTATTTCTGAGTAATGTCTTGGCTATTCAAGGTTTTTTTCTGATTCCATGTAAAACAATGAATTATTTTTTTAAGATCTTTAAAGTATGACAGTGGAGCTTTAATAGATATTGCATTAAAATTGTATGTTGCTTTGGATAGTATAGACATTTTGAGAATGTTGATTTTTCCCAGCCATCAGCATGGTATGTTTTTCCATTTGTTAACATCTTTGGCTATTTCTTTTCTTAGAGTTTCACAATACTCTTTATAGAGATCTTTCACGTTCTTTGTCAGATAAACTCCCAAATATTTCATCTTCTTTGGCACTACTGTATATGGAATAGTGTCCTTGATTGTTT